>JMFS01015849.1:0-66886 GCA_000699545.1 Podiceps cristatus
GTCAGATTCTGCTCCACGAATCACAACCCTAAATAGAATACTAAATAATAGAACCCTAAATAATAGAAACTAACACCCTACTGAGACCTTAAGAAACACCTCCATCAGAATTGAGTTGTGTTCCTGTATCTAGTTGTTTGCAAGAAGATGAATTACCAGCTTTTGATGCTGAGGGTCCTTGCAAAGAAGGGAATTCAATGCTTATGTTGCTAAATAAGAATATGATATGGGATATATTCCTAATAACCACGAGTGGGGTGACATCTACTAGGGCATTTAGGTGATGAACACTTGCTGTTGGGAAGACATAAATACTTGTATGGATCAAGGCTTTATTGCTTATACCGCAGATTTGGGCCTGAATAGCATAATACACAAAGCCTAGAAAAATAATGTTATTGTCCACTTCATAGCTATGCAGTCGAGACAGAGGAAAACATAGGAATGGTCATAGTGACTAAAGCCAAAGGTTCATTCTTTCCACTGCTTTATTTCTTACAATGGCCAGTAAGATTAATTCAAGGCTAAGACACTTACTATTAAACGTCTAAACACAAGGAGATTCACTTCATAGGTCCTAGACAATCTGCATGGTGTTGATGGACATGACATGGACACCCATGCCCTCCTTAAGGATCAACTAGAAAGCAGTCAATACTCATAGAACATCTAAGCCATCAATATCCTATGTTTAGGTGCTTGAATTGCACCCTCCAGAGTTTAGGGAGTTGTTTGGCTCATCCAGTGAAAGTGTCTGTGACGTGGCTGCTGAATCTCCCTCCACATTTCAGTGACTGTATTGACTCCATTTCCACTGGATATAACAGAATTGCAGACATATATGTCAGCAGTTACATTTTAGGGTCTTTGCAAGCCCAGTCCTGTTCTCAAAAACAATTAGGAAAGACTTAAAAAGAAAAGAAAAAGCTTATATCCAGGGATATTCTCCACACTATATCCCCTGTGTAAGGACTCCCAGATACTGGCAATCTGTAAACTAGGGTTTTTCTGAGACAGATGTTAAATCCAAATATTCATGCTTAATAGGCCCTGAAGGACCTTCCTTCCTGGTATCTTACTATTCTTTTTTTTAAAAAATTCATCTATATTTTTGGCCTCTGTACCATTCTGTGGCAATTATTTCTACATTTTTAGTGTTAATTTATTTGAAACTTGCTGCTTGTTAATGTCTTTGGGCACTCATCTGTGTAAATGAATAGATATTTCCCTATTCACTGACTTTCATGTTGTTCAGTTTTATAATCTTCCCATTCAAGTCCCTTTTTTTAAGCTGAGGCATCCTACCTAGTCTATTTAAGTTCTTAACTTGGAAAGCAACTATACACCTCCAGCCATTCTATTACCTTTCTCTCTATCTTATTTGGACCACCCAAGTAAACAAATAATTTGGCCATGGTGAATATGTATGACATGTAAATCACACATATGTCATTGTTTCAACTCCTGAAAAACACTTCTGAGAGGCCCGTCTTTCTAGCTGTTTCATGTAGGGTATGTTTGCCAGCTCACTAAAGACTATTTAAGGGATAGATGGCTACAGGTCCATCATTGTAGACGAGTCCCTTTCTGCTCCTGGCACTAAATCATTGATTTAGATCATGCAGAAAATGGAGCACAGACTCTTAAGTTCTCACTGCCTCCCTGACAACATGTCCATAGCTACATTCTTTTCCTACTTAAAACATTTGAAAACAAGAAGAAAAACAAAACAAAACAAAAAACCCAAAACAACCAAAAAAGCAGACTATAAATGGTGCACAAGCTTCTGTAGAGGCCTTTCAAAGGGAGAAAAAAGGGTTAAGGAAAATATCCTGCTGGCTCCATTTGCCAGGACAACTGCTTAGCAAGCCAGAGAATCTCAGAGCACGTGTACCCATGGCACAAAAACAAGAAGCAAATAATCAATTGGTTGCTTTATCAGCACCGTATTCAATTAAATTTCAATTAAAAAAGAAAATAATGCAGCAGTCATTATCCAGGCTGTGGCCAGGTCTTTACACAAAATGTCAAGATACCCTTATCAGTTTGCAAATGGTTTAGATAAGGATGAAATGCTCCAGCCTGCACACACTTCAAGAAGCCACAGTAGACATTCATAAAGGATTCTCTGCCCTAGCCTTGGAAACACTTTCAGTTTCTTATTTACAAAAGTTAATGCCTCTCTTCTGAAAGATAGTTCAATAAAGCATTTTTGAATGGAAATAAAAAGAAAGAAAAAAGAAAAAATGAGACATTATCAGGAATATGTGAATGCAAAACAAGAATAATTCTGTCTTTATCATGCTAGAAATTTAATTATTTTTCCATGGAAATTATTTTAAAGATGACAGCTTGGTAACAAGTGCTACCAGTCCAACATCCACAGTTAATTTACTGCTCCAATCAAGCTCTAAACAAGCAATTTCTCTCTGTTTCTCTGTTTACCTGCCTTTTGTGCATAAGGCATAAGAAAAAGCCAAGCAACTGAATGACTGATGTCATTTTGGTTGATTTAGGATTAGAATTAAGAGATTCCTGAATCCCAGACTCATATAATTGACCTGTACTTGTCGGGGTAGAGTGTTATTCCATGCAAGGACCATTTTGCCTAATGTCTTTCTTGGTGACAGTATTAGTCTCACCAGAGCAGTAACAGTTGAAAACTGATTTCAATTTATGATGAGCAGCACATAGAGAAATGGAGATATTATATGCTATATTATATGTGAAAAACAAACCAGAGAAGAGATATTCCCGTCACTGGAGAGATATGAAATATAGAAAAAAGAACAGATTTTCATCTCAGTCCTATAGATGGAGTCTATTTGACTTTCCATTGGATAATTGGATAACAGACCTTCTGGCCTTTGGCAGACTTTGACCTCTCACACCCCTATGTTTGAAGCACCGCAGATGGTGGTAGATCCTTGGAGTACCACAGGTGTAAGATGTGTAGTAAGTATTGCCTATGTACTTCATTTGAAATCTATTTCATTTTACTTTTTCAAACTTGTCCTTTAAAAAAAAATGTCTTAGGAAACAAACCTGAGTCAAGTATACTTTCTGCATGAATAGCAGCATGCTGTTATTGCTGTATTTAGAACTGTGCCTATACACACTTTAAAAAAATTGCTTTAAGCTACATGTGTTTCTCTGGACTATGATGCTTTCTGAATTTTTCTCCTGTTGAGAGCTGGAAGGATGCCACAGTTACTTGGATTTTTGTGTTAGGTTTTTTCCTTGCATATCCTTTTGTACCTGTACTAGATGTGCTTATCTCTCTTTTTTTTTTTTCTTGTTCTTACTTTTCATGGCTGTCACTACCTTTTACTTGCAAAGGGACATGCCAGAGTGCAGCTACTAGAGGCAGTGGTTGGCATAACAGTGTCTGGGATTTGCTTAGAACTTCTGTGAACCTTGTTGGAAGCTGTGGGGGCTTTCTGGAGACCCTCTGAGGAACTGGAGGGTGCTTGCTGCTGACAGGAAAGGAGAGCTAAGCAAGGACAACTACAGGAGGCCTTAACTTCTCCTGGGAAGCTCTAGCTAGGTGTGGCCACTGCTCAGGAGCTCTGTTGGTTGCTGCTCAGAGGGGTTTGGGGCCTTTGTTCCAGCCAATGGTTGATTGGGGTGGGTCAAGCACCCTGTGAGTCAAAGCCAGGCAGAGGGCTATGTAAGACCCAGGCCCAGAGCACAGTGAACAGAGATGTCAGTTTGTGCAGTAGGGTACAAGGAGGTCCTTTCATCTCTGGTCTTTGCAGTGTATGCTCCCTCAGGTATGTTCCTGGCATGATGCAGAGCTCACTCACCAGTAGCTGTTGGAGTTCCTGTGTCAGAGGCTCCTACTCAGATGGATCTCCTGATAGTTGATGTAGCTCTGCAGGTACCAGGTTGCAGGGAGTGCCTGGGTCCTCTCTCTGAAGCTGGGGTTGACAGTCACCTCTTGTGTAGGAGGTGGGCTGTTGTTGATGAGTTGTGTTGCTAGGTCAGGGAGCTACAGGAGGAAGTAAGCAGGCTGAGGAGCATCTGTGAAGATGACTGAGGGATAGATAGGATGTTCTCAGAAACCCTACAGCTTCAGTAGTCTCAGCCCCTCGTAGCAGAGGAGATGTAGGCGGGCTCTGTTCCCACCTACTACTAGTTATGACTTACTAACAGTAAGTCTTAAGTCTGAAGAAGACTCATATGAGGTGAAAGGCTCTTGGTCCTCTTTCTCCTCCTGAAGATTTACTGTTGATGAACAGGTTTAATGCCCTCCAGGCTGAGGAGGAGCCGGACATGGCTTCAAGTAAAGCAACTGAGCTGATGGATCTTGTGCCACCTAGGAATCACCCAGAAGAAGCAGTGAGTGATCGTTGTGGGTGACTCCTGCTGCAGGGGACAGAAGGACCCCTCTGACCATTTGTCTAGGGAGAATTGTTGCCTGCTGGGATGTCCTGATTCCAGCTGGGATAGGGTTACTTTTCACAGGAAGCTGGCCAGGGGGATATTCAATATTCAAAAAAAGGAGGATGGTGCCAGGAGGGGGATGGATTGCTGCTCAAGAGCAGGCTGGGTGTTGGGCTCTGGGTGTGAGCAATCTGTACTGTGAGTCGCACACTTAATACATTCTGTTATTGTTGTTTTTTACTTGTTTTCACTTCCTTTACTGTCCTGTTAAACTGTTTTTACCCCAACCCCTGAGTTTTACCTTTCCATTTCCTGGTTCTCCTCCCTGTCCCACTGGGGAGGTGGGTGCTTAGCTGCTGGCTGGAGCTAAACCACGACAGTCCTTTTGGTGTCCAAAGTGGGCATGACAACGGCAGTTTTGTATTAAGTGTACTACAGCAGTTATTAAGTGGCAAGTTCCTGTACAGGTCGCGAAGTTTGTTGGCTGCACCGCTTACCTCTTTATTTTGCTGCCGTCTAAGGCTAAGCCATGACATCGGGGCTCAAGTCCAAGTTACCATACAAAGATTACCAAGGTTAGTCCACGCATCCAACTGTTGCCCCCTGCTACTCTTCATGTGGGCGCCAATGATATCAAGGGCAACTAGGAAACTATCAAATGGTATTTCAGAGCTCTAGGGATGATAGTCAAGGGTCTAAGGACCCAGGTGGTTTTCTCCTCCATCCTGTCAGTTAGGGTAAAAGATGAGAAGAGGAGCAGACAGATTCTTCAGGTAAACAACTAGCTGCATCTCTGGTGTTGGCAATAGGGTTTTAGTTTCTATAACCATGGGACCCTGTTTGAAGATTGACAACTGATTGGGAGAGATGGGATCCACCTCACCAAATGGGGCACACGAATCTTCGCCAACAGACTGGCCAAGCTGGTAAAGAGAGCTGTAATCTAAGAAAGATAGGGGAATAGGAGATTTACAGAGTCAGTGTAGTTGGCAAAATGCGGCTCAAGTTGGGGTGCCTCCAGTGAGTGCATGCAGCTGGGGAAGTACATATGGGACGTGACTATGGAGGATCTTGCACCCCTCCTGGGAAACCTGTGTGCTCAATTACCCCCCTGAACTGCCTGTACACCAATGCCCACAGCATGGGGAATAAATGGGAAGAATTAGAGATCTATGTGCAGTCACAGGGCCATGATCTCATTGCAATTAGAAACATGGTGGGATAGCTCACAGACAGGAATGCTGTCATGGATGGTTACATGCTTTTTAGGAAAGACAGGCCAGGAAGACAAGATGGTGGATTTGGTCCTTATGTGGGACAGAACAACGGGAGTATATTGAGCTCTGCCTAGGGGTGGATGAAGGACAAGGTGAATGCTTATGGGTAAGTATTAAAAGGCAGGCTAACGCAGATAACACTGAGTTTGTTTACTACAGGCCACCTGATCAGGAGGAGGAAGTCAATGAGGTCTTCTACAGACAGCTGGAAGTAGCCTCAAGATCACAGGCCCTGGTTTTCATGGGGGACTTCAACCACCCTGATGTCTGCTGGAAAAACAACACAGCAGGCACAAATAGTCTAGGAGGCTCCTGCAGAGAACTGATGATAACTTTTTGACAGAGATGGTGGAGAAGCCAACAAGGAGAGGCGTGCTGCTGGACCTTGTACTAACAAAGGAAAAAGGACTGGTTGGAGATGTGAGGCTTGGGGGCAGCCTTGGCTGCAGTGATCGTGAGATGTGGAGTTCAGGATCCTGAGAAGAGGAAGAAGGGCAATAAGTAGGATCGCAACCCTGGACTCCAGGAGAGCATAGTTTGGCCTCTGCAGGGACCTGCTTGGATGAATCCTAGAAGGAAGGGGACTTCAAGAAAACTGGACAATACCCAAGCATCACTTCCTCCAAGCTCAAGGGAGGGTTGGATTCAATCTCTAGAGGTCCCATCCAACCTCATCCATTCTGTGATTCTATGTCTTTCCCAAGCTCTGTTTTGTCTTTTTATCACTTTCCAGGTGTGGTTACAATCCACTGGTTCCTCTGGCGTATTGTCCTGTGTCAGCAGACTAGGGCATATTAGAGACTGTTAAATATGCAGAATTTAAACCCAAGATTACTGGGTGTTTTGATATGTGCCATTCCTCTGTTCCAAGTGCCACAGGGATGGTTGAAGATTATTATTGGTTTATGTTTTTTATTCACTGCAGAAATCAGGCCCTTTTATAGCTGCAGGTAACACCTACAGGCTGCCTACTAATTTTTGCCATGCCTTGGTGCCAAATTGTGTCACACCCCCCACACCCCCACACCCCCCCCATTTTATTCAGGCAGTGAGGAACACTGTGTTTCATTGAAGCTACAAAAGTAAATCTAGACACTCTTGCATTGCTTCGGGGATAGTTATTTCCATGGTTTTGGGAAGCACCATTATTTTAAAACAAGTCCAGAGGTGATAACAGTGTTATTGCATCACATCAGAAAGACAAGAGACAAGCAAAATGATGGAGCAGGATCCCTATTTGATAAAGCAAGATTTTTCCCTATGGAACACAAACATTGCTATTGGCAGTGCAGGTAGACTCCTTGGAGGCTGCCTTTCCACTGTAATACAGCTGGGGATATATATTTTTTTAAATTATTTTTTTGCTTTAGCCTTTTTCACACTGAAAAATGCAAATTGGGGTTGACTAACACCACCTGGGTGGTAAATCAAGCTAAAAGAATAGAATATAAAACCGGTCAAACCTACCAGTTCAAATCTACATATTGTAATGAAAAAAAGTTCAATTTTTGTACCTCAGGATGATGTTTTATTTCAGAATTTATTCTGCAGAACAAATTGAAATATCTGAAGAATAGCTGGAAAACTTTTGTCTTAAATACTTTTTAGCTGAGTGTTCAAGCAAAGAGCAAACTGAGACTGGCACAGCATCTATAAAAGCTCTGCCCTGGGCCTGGGAAATGCCAGTGGATAGCTGTCTAAGAGATCACAGCATCTATAACATGTCGTCTTTCCTCTCTGGAAAGTATCTGCCCTATTCAAAACAGTAAGATTTTTTCCCCCAAGAATAGCTGTGCTGGATCGGGTCACCTCTCCATTGAGCTCAGGATCCTGTCTTTGTGGCTGTTAATGGATGACTAAAAAAGACTAAAAGAACAGAACAAGTGCAGTAACGCTTCGCTAGAACATGCTCCCAAGTTTCAGGCATCTGCATATCAGGGGGTTTGTGACTCAGAAGAGCTGTCACAACTAGAGACATTTTTTTTTTTTTTTTTTTTTTTTTCTTGTACTGATATGTCCATTAGCGTCTCAAGTCTATGTGACTCATTCAGATCACCAAAGTTCTGTGACAAGAAATTCCACAGGATGACTAAAATTCCATGTTGTCTCCCTTCTTTCATTTTCAACCAGTCAGTTTCTCATCTCACTACGTAAGCCTGCCTTAGTTTATAGGGGAAAAAACATGAACATTTTTTTCCTACTTATTTTCTTTCTTCCATTGACACAATAGACTGAGTCTCAGCAACAATGTACAAATAACACCTATGTAGAAGAGCTGCTCTTTCCTTATCATTGTGGACATCTCATTCAATAATTTATAGTTTTTTAATCATATGAGTGACAGATTAAATAGAATTAGATATGAATCTGAACCTGGAGATGTTCCTAGATCTTAACTGGGAGAAGAGAAAGTAAACCGGTGATATAGAAGGGAAGAAAGAAAAAAGTGGGGACATGGACAGAAACCTAGAAAACACATTTTGCAGTTGTCTTGTTCCACACAGAGGAGAGTTGATCCAAAACTCCAGCTCTGAAGTCCCCTGAACTTTGTTTTGTTGTATTGTCCAATGCATGTGCATTCAAACACCATGGTTCAGGCTTCCTTCTGTTACTATTCCCACCACTTGGCACAAAATTTCTAACCTTCTGCCTGATGGTCTTTTCTACTGCCAATTGTTCAGGACATTGCCCCTGCAGGGTGGGTGTGACAACACCTAATTTATAATCCAACAGTTAATTGTCACTTGCTTGACTTTGCTCAGCAAGACAACATGGGATCTCAGAGCAGACCTTGTAAACCTTGTTTGCTGGTGCTGTCTAGACACACAGCCTCTTGTGGCTGTTCCGGAAAAGAAGCAGTAGCACTAAGGAAAGTTGGGAGTGGAGGTGTAAACACCATCTTTTATCTTTCCCTTAGACATCAATAAAGAACTTCAGGATGACTCAATACCTCTGACAGCCATACCCTGGCGTTGCCAGAGGCCCACTGAGCTTGTTTTCTTGGGTCTGGCCCCACACTTTGAAAACTTTTTGGTTTTGGAAAAATATAAGAAAAAAAAAATATAAGCAAGCCTTTTCTTATCCTTCTCAAGGTCTTTTCTGTGCATCTACAGAAAACTAAACCATGCACAAGTGGGAGAGGGCACAAGAACTGTGTGATCCTTCTGGTAACAATTAGCCAAAGACCAGAATTGCTTGGGTGCTCTCTGCCCCTGATGGTCACTAGTGAGAGTACCTAATAAGATGTGACTGTTGCAGGCCTAGGGCAAACATCTGAAACTGAAAAACAGACTGCAGAGACCAGCTGGAATGATAGTCTGCAAGCTGCTATTTAATCTCTGTCCTTTTTCTTTTTCTTTTTTTTTTTTTTTTTTTTTTTTTCCATATAGAAATGTGGGGCTTTTTTTTTATGATCTTCCTTTTTTGGTGGGAGAGAGTATATTGTTTTTAATTGACTTGATAACTACCACAGACACAGAATGACCTCAGTGTCTGACCCTGAATGCATTATTCAAGAATAACTTTCAGGAACATATGTTGGAAATTGAGAGGTACTCTGAAGGAAGCAAGTGAGAGAATAAGAGTTCAGAAAATAGGAGTGGATCATGGTATGTTAACATGCTGCTTTTTTCATTTGTTCATTTGTATGGGATTTTTAGGGTTTTTTTCTAATGCTGAGAGATTCTACAGAAAGACCAAAAGAAGTGAGTATTATTAATAGCTGCTGAGTCCTGAGTATTTTTGAAAGTCAGATGGTCATTTAGTTATTTAAATTTAAGCTTAAGGATACAGCTTAGTGTGATAAAAATATACTGCAGGATCTTATGTTCTGTTTTTTAGGGCGCTCTACTTAAAATCATCATGTGGAAACAATATTTATCCATACACATGTAAATTATTTATGTTTTCAGTGTCTCATATTTTCTTCTTTCTGCCCTCTCCATGGCTGGCTTAGAAGAACAATAGCTCACTATGGCTCCCATGTGTTACCTGTTGTAGAGTATTAGAGAACTGAAAATACACTTTCACACTTTATGAAAAGGGAGGAAAGGAGTCTAGGAATAATTGCAATCGTGTATATAGTTTACCACAAGCAGACTTTTGTTTGAAATAAGGGAAGAACTTAAATCCAAAATTATTCTGCGTTTTCTGCATTCTGGACTGGTTTTCTACATGGCTGTGATCATCCTGATCTTCCTTAAATATTTTTAAAGTGATATGTGGGATCTTCTTTATGTCTTACTTCCAAAGGTTAAGGTGAGAGTTTCAGCTATAAATCCAAACCAATCCTGTATTCTCTTTCCTTGCACACACAATTAATTTGACATAGCTCCCCTGCTCTCGTATACAGACTTGATGACTGGCGGAAAGCTTTCTTCCTAAACATAGAAATACAGGATAGAAAGCAAGAAAGGACAGACAACCATGTCTAGTTTCCTACCTGTGTAATAGTACCTGTGTAATAGTAGTATATGAACCACCTGAAAGTGAAGGGCTCTGCTTGGGAAAAGAGGCCCAGGGAGTTTTCTTTAAGTCCAGAGATTCAGTAGGAACAGTCCCCACACCATTCCTTTTCCCCCTCCACCATTCTCTCCTTTGCCACACAGATTGACCATTATCTGTCTCCTCAGGCACTGTCACAAGCCAAATGCCATGAGGAAAAAAGTCTTTGAACCTCAAAGCCTACAATTTGCCCGAAGAAGATGGCATAAGCAGAAAAGGTCAAACATATGACTAATGAGTTGTTCCTGATGTCGCTTTGGCTTTAGTGAGATTCCAGCCAATTGTAATATACCACCAAGCACAAAGGTGTTTAGGATCTAGTCCTTAGAGACTGTATGCTTCAGGGATAGCCTTTCCTCTTCTGTTGCTTTGAAAGGTTAGCAACACAGCTCAGGCCAGATATAAGAAATCATGCTGCAGAAATGCATCCCACCTGGATAAATCACTCTTTTCCCATGTGTGACTTTTTTTTTTTTTTTTTTAAAAAAAAATGGTTGCAATGAAGCAGTCTCTCAGTATTTTCCCATCTGTGCTATGGAAATTTCTTTTGACCTTGCTGAATGGCCCAGCTATCCATCATGTCAGAGCCAAGCTGTCTATGAGGTGAGCACTGGGGAATGTCACCTCACCTACCTGCCCCAGTGACTGAAAAACACAGCACAAATCCAGCCTCAGCTGTCTCTGTGACAGATACATTCCCTTCCCCGCTAGTCCTTAGACTTTTCCCTTCATGTTTTTCCTGTTGTTTCATCCTCATGATTCCCTGGAAAAATCAAAGCAAACGAACACACAAGGTTTTACCTAGCTTTAGATGAATCTCTGTAGCATTAATCTTGGTAGTAAAGAAAGTCTCAATTCCATCACCTCTGTCTTTTCCCCATTCTATTACAACTTATATTCATGTTTCAGACCTAAAGAGAAGCTGATTTGCTCTTTCCTACAAACTTTGCCTCACCAGGATATTTCGCATCAACTTTAACTGTCAGGCAACAAAAAGGAACAGGTACAAGATGATGACTTAATCCAGCATCTGTTGAAGTCTATGGCCAACTTTCCTTTAGATCAAGACCTAAATCCTTATTCCTAAAAGCAGCTTCAACACATAATCCTCAGCGGAAAGAAAAGAAAGTGGGTGAGTAAAATACAATAAGACTCTGGCATTTTTTTATTTGAAGGTCACATCAACCTGACAGCAAAAGCTCTGCTTGGCCTATGCAGTGGCTTTGCAAGTGTTATGGTTTAACCCCAGCCAGCAACAAAGCAACTCACAGCTGGTCGCTCACTCCTTCCCAGAGGGATGGGGGAGAGAATCAGAAGGGTAAAAGTGAAAAAAACTTGTGGATTGAGATAAAGACAGTTTAATGGGTAAAGCAAAAGCCACATGCTCAAACAAAGCAAAACAAGAAATTCATTCACTCCTTCCCATGAGCAGGCAGGTGTTCAGCCATCTCCAGGAAAGCAGCCTCCATCATTCCCTCCTTCCTTCTTCTGCCCCCAGCTTTATGTGCTGAGTGTGATGTCATATGATGTGGAATATCCCTTGGGTAAGTTGGGGTTGGCTGTCCCGGCTGTGTCCCCTCCCAACTCCTTGTTTACCCGCAGCCTCCTTGCTGGTGGGGTGGGTTGAGGAGCAGAAAAGGCCAGGACTCTGTGTCAGCCCTGCTCAGCAATAATGAAACCATCCCTGTGTTATCATCACTGTTTTCATCACAAATCAAAACCACAGCCCCATACTAGCTGCTATAAAGATAACTATTTCTATCCCAGCCAAAACCAGCACACCAAGGAAACTGTTACAACAGCAACAAAGCACATAGGAGTCATCATGTTGGAGGGTTAAACTGAGTCTGGACAAAGATGGAAAATATATCAAGCTTCAAGGAAAATATAGCAATGGTGGAAGAGTGACATAATAGTCTCCTTTCTTCTGACATATTCATAATAGCTCTAATGTTTTTTGGCTAGAATGAGTAAAGACCTCTTCTTTTACTCTTAGTAGAACGGCACTTTAGCCTACTTGTTTTAGGTAATGCTGTCATGCTCATTGCCTCCACGAAACTAGAGATTCAGATTGTAGATGCAGATGGTTTCACAACAGTGCTTGCTCAATGCAAAAGCAATTAAAAAATATGTGTTTCACACTGTAACAAAGATCATATGCAGTAAGAAACATCTTTTACAACTCATTGCTAGGACAGAAGATAGTCTGGCAGTGTTCCTTACCCACCTAACTTTCAGTTCTGTTCAGTGTCCAAGGTCAACTCCCTTTGCACCTGCTTTAGGCCTCTGCATTTTTTTCTGAGCGCATCAGAAATTTTGCATGAATGCAGATATTTACAAAATGGACTTTGTTGGCAGTATCAGGACCTTTTGAATAATTCTGAAATAGATAACTAGAATGCATAGTTTGACACATATTCTGTGTCTATGGGCAGGTCAATGATCTGTTTTGGATTAACAAAGAAAACAGAAATGTCTGAGGTCATTATCTACACCCCTCTCATTATATACTGCAATATTATCCTACAAAATTGAGTATAGAACTCAGTATTTTTTCTTAAAAACACAGTTCTAGAGTCATGTTAATATACATGCTTCTCTGCCTCTCTTCTGTAAGTACATCTACAGATAGCTAGGCAGCTAGTTAGCTGACTTCTAGATTTCAAAGCTTCTAGGTAAATAAAAACTGTAAGTACTAAAGCTTGAAAAACACAGAAAATATAAGATGTTTCCTACTTTCCATAAACTAATTCAAGAAATATTGTCCTTCATGTTTTTACAGGCTCTTTTTAGTATTTCAATATTTATGGTAAGCTGATAACCTGGAAACAGATGAGGTCAGCAGTATTAGAATCATAGAATCATTTAGGTTGGAAGAGACCTTTAAGATCATCGAGTCCAACCATTAACCCAGCACTGCCAAGGCCACCACTAAACCCTGTCCCTGAGCACCTCATCTGCCCGTCTGTTAAATCCCTCCAGGGATGGTGACTCCACCACCCCCCTGGGCAGCCTGTGCCAGGGCCTGACAGCCCTTTCAGTGAAGAAATGTTTCCTAATACCCAACCTAAACCTCCCCTGGAGTAACTTGAGGCCATTTCCTCTTGTCCCCTTGCTTGTTACTTGGGAGAAGAGACCCACCCCCACATTGCTACAACCTCCTTTTAGGTAGTTGTAGAGACAGATAAGGTCTCTTTTTGAGGTCTGATAAGGTCTGATAAGGTCTCAGCCTCCTTTTCTCCAGGATAAGTAACCCTAGTTCCCTCAGCTGCTTCTCACAGGACTTGTACTCCAGACCCTTGTGACTGGCATTTCTTCAAACAGTGAACACATCACTTCTACCTCCCAGATCCATGGGGAAGAGTGGGCTAGAGGTACCTGTCCCAGTGCATCCACACGGTGCCTGGGTCTGTGTGCATGCTGAGTACCCCCAAGTCAACCCTTCGTCCTTGTTCCCCAGAGAACATGAATGCCTGCAATAGTGCTACAGATGCTAAAAGTGCAGGAAAGAACTTTTAAATCAAGTATTTCAGGAGGAAAAGAAAAGGTAAAAGATTTTGGATTTTTCATGAAAGATAAAGTTCATGAATGCTTTATGTTGGTGTATATATTACCTTTTAATAGATGATATTTACCTTCAGGACAGGGAAAAAATAAGAGACAGTTGACCTCTCCTGTGACATCTAACCAAAGTGCAGCTGGTTCAGGTGAGTATTTAGTGGGGATGGAAGTCTTAGATACAGGGATCAACTTGTTTTGCATTTGTGCTGTGTGAAAAACATTGGATTCTTATCCATGAGTGATTCCAGGTAGTATTACTGTAACAATATACAGTCAGAGTTTGTGTCTCCCTATATGAAATAATTTAACATCGTTTATGGAAATGATACACTGCTTGAATAGAAAATACGTCAGGTTTGTTACCATCGCTGGTGCTGGATACATGAAATCAGGGAAGTCATTTCTGTCTGCCTTAGTTTTGATTTTAATACCATTTACTTCTGTTGGAAAGTGAAGAGAATCTTAAAACTTGGAAGAAACAGCCTAATAATAAGAGCTTATTAAATGTGGCTTCCTACAGTATCACTGAGGACTTTCCTAACACAATTAAAAATAGACCTGTAGCCAAATGTCAGAAACCTCTTTTCTGTTTGTCCATTCTCAGAAGTGACTCATCCTCTTAGCCTAGCTCAGAAGCATGTGCTAAAATGCAGCTCCTCTATTATTCAGATGACATTAATTGAGGACTTTCTGCTTTGCTAACAAAGGAGGTGATGTCTCTCCCTTTGCCTTCAAAATCTTCACCTCCTACAATTGCTTCAGTGTGTTTGAGTGGATATAAAAAGCAGATTGCAGAAATTAATTAATTATGTGTGTTAACTTTTCACTTTTACCCTTTGTTGAACCTTTTTGTTCCTTGGCCCTGCCTTTTGTAAAACTGAAGTTGTCTCCCAGGGTGTATGGCTTTTAATGTGACCGCATACTGTATTTAGCTGCTATAGAACATCAAGCATGTGGAACATTTTAACAAAGAGTTTTTAATGAATCCCCGGGAAGAAAATACCCTCAAAAACATTCAGTACATACATACTTATATACACTGCAGCAATAAAACCACCACAAATGGCAAAGATTTTCTTTGCTTCTCTATGTTTTAAACAAACTTTAACCACAACACAAGTCCTAGTCATTTGCTGAGAAGCACATTTGATTAAAGGTTTCTTTCGACAAGACTGCAAGTGAATTATTTCAGACTGTTTGATGATTTGCTAGAAAGATGTGTTAAATTGCTGGTAATTTGAACACCAGCAAGCAGTTTGCATACTCCTTGCATCTTTTCAATAAATGCCATCACCTATTCTTTATTGCCTTTGGCTTCTCACACTTGTGTCAGAAGGAAATGAGAGATTTTTAACACAGCCAACGCGTTCAGTATGAAGTGGAGAGGGGCAGAATTTCCCTCAGGTCTTAATCCCAGTAAAGGTTCAGGGCGCTGTGCAGTTGTAATCAGTCACTTGTCTTTCTGCATTACTTTATTCAAAAACATGGTCAGCCCTGCAAGTCTCTTTTTTCTACCATCAAATGAATATTATGTGGCAAGAAAACAAAACTTAAAAAAGAGGATAAGGACACAGGATTAAGACACAGAGTTTCTGCTTGTAGGCCTTATTGCTGCTTTTATTCAGTCAAATATTTAAGTTACTATCACTACTTCTCTACAGCCTTCTCTTGAGTGTTTTAAGAATTAGATGAGGTGATGTTTGCAGACATCGCAAGCTTCCTTGTGAAAAACATTGCCATTTTTATGGAGTATTGAAGGCAGCAAGTGAATTCCTGCTATAAAACTGTTCTTTCGCCGTCTCCCAAACCCACAGCGTTGCAGCAGCTCCAGGACTGATTGCACAACCACCCCTACCCTGGGTGATGCACCATCTCCCTCTCGTGGTTGATTGCTCACAGGGAGAGGTTGAAGAAGAATCTGCTGTAGCTTTAGATAACAGATTTCAAGCTCTTAAGACAAAAGAGTGAAAAATGACGGTTTCAGACACAGTGGTCAAAGTCCCTTTGCTGCTGCTAACGATCTAGCTGGGAGACAGCAAGTTATGTCTGCATTTCAGCCAGTGTTTTTCAGTGACTTTTAAGGTGATATGTAAATCTATAAACTAGGAATAGTTGTAATCACCAAAGCCTGAAAAAAACTTTTATCATTTTTGGAAGGTTCTTTCAGCACTTTATCAGAGCCACACAGAAATCAGGACAGAAAGAAAAGTGCCAAGAGCTGTTAATACCTGAATTTAGAATAATGTTTAAGTCATTGAATCCACAGAAAATAAAAAAACCTAGAAAAATAAAAAATAAAATAAAAAACCATTACTTGAGCTTCCAAAGAAAGGATAAAAAGATAAACTGTCTTATACAAACAGGGATCTGCTGCTCTAGGCTGCTTTTCTCAAGTAAGAAATCTAAGATCCAGTTAGCACAGAAAAATTTCAAATTTATGTGTCACCAGGTTGATCTGTGTGGGTTTCTGTGCATGCACACACACGTTACTGTGAATTTACTAAATCTGGACTTTGAGAAAGTATATGGGACAACACGTATTCTCTGAAGATGATTGAAAACAATCATTATCACGCTAAATCTCCAGTCTGTCCTTGTGTTCTGTCTCTGTCAATAAACGATAGAGAATGCCAGTATGACACTTTTTCTGGTTAGGGAAGTCTGGAACCAGAAATTGTCTCTTTTATGTGTTATCTACTATATGTTTTGCTTCTGACTAAGCCAAGCAGCAGTCCCGCAACCATCTGGCATTTCTCCATACGACCAGACTTTGTGGCAGCAGAAACACCTCTGAAAAACAAAGAAAACCAAAACAACTCCCCACACTCAGTCCTCCCTGTTGGTCACCAAGCAAGGGCTGATTCTATATGAGCAGACTGCAGAGATATCTTAGTAGTTCTCCTCTGGTGCCAGTTAGTATTTAAACATTTATACAGCGTGTATATCATGAGAGCTCACTAGGCTGAGCTAGTTCAGACTACCAGAATAAACTGTGATTATCAAGGATATCATTTTTGGAAGATCATAGAATCATAGAATGGTTTGGGTTGAAAGGGACCTTTAAAGGTCATCTAGTCCACCCCCCCCTTATGCCAAGCATAAAAACTGTTCTGAGAAAGAAGTGAACTTGATGAAAGATTTTTAGCTTTTTGGCTTAAACCATTTAGCAAATTCTATTTAAAATTTGAATATAGTTTTGAGTTAGCCAAAATAGCAGTTTTAGGAAAAGATTTGACTGAATAATCTTGGCCACCACTCCAGCAGGAACACAACTCTAAGGTTCAGGTGATATTATAGATAATTTACTACTTCAGACTTCTGAAATTTCCCCAAAGTCTGTGATCTTAAAGGTCTCTTCCAACCTAAATGATTCTATGATTCTAAAGGTCATTGACACTGACAGAGTTTCTGTGGTGAGAGTCACTACAGATTTAGGATATAGTCCAGAATCTATTAATTAGATGGAAAAACTTCCTTTCATTCAGAGAGTCCTGTCTCAGGAACCTATTTGCCCTTATTTGGAACTAACATGAGTGTAGCTTGTATGGTTCTGAACTTGTAACTGTAGAAGATACAAATTGATATCCATCTATGTAGAGTATGTCAGTGAAATTAAAAGAGTAAGAATACCATCTGAAAGGGACATTTATGGCATGTTTTTTGCAGTTTCACATTTATTGCCAGAAGCCCACAATTACATGGATTAAGGTAATATAAAGCTCCGTGTCAGGTTGCAGGCACAGGGCTACTGCGTCTATCCCTCAGCGTGCCTCTCTTACTGACTGTAGCCAGATACAGAGGGAGTGAGGAAGAAAAGATGTTGCTTATTTCATTTATATCAGAGTGTGGAAGAAAAGATGTTGCTTATTTCATTTATATAGCCTTGGCCATGACTGTTTCCAAAGGGCAGCAGCAATTACTACTAAGGGTACAGGTACTTGCATTTGTTTCTGCCACCAACTTCTGTTTCAGTGCTGCAGCTACACCATGTCTGGAGAAGAGGAGGCTGAGGGGAGACCTTATTGCTCTCTATAACTACCTGAAAGGAGGTTGTGGTGAGGTGGGGTCAGTCTCTTCTCTGTAGTAACAAGTGATAGAACGAGAGGAAATGGCCTCAAGCTGCGTCAGGGGAGGTTTAGGTTAGATATTAGGAAAAACTTCACTGAAAGGGTGGTCAGACATTGGAACAGGCTGCCCAGGGAAGTGGTTGAATCTCCATCCCTGAAGGTATTTAAAGAACGGAGAGATGCGGTGCTTGAGGGCATGGTATAGGTGGGCTTGGCAGTGATGGGTTAATGGTTGGACTCGATGACCTTAAGGGTCTTTTCCAACCTTGACAATTCTATGATTCTATGTTCAGTATTGCTGCCACCTCACCCTTATTTCCAAGAAAAGTCTTTTCAAGTGGAATCAGAGACATCCCTCTTTGGATGACGCTTGTTGATTCAAGACAATATTGAACATATCCTTACTCTGTATTGTAGAGTAGAATGTTGATGGCCTCTGTACTCGCCAACACAACTTCCACAGCTGCAAGTGGCATAAAGAGGACTGACCTTGGGGTCCTCTATACCAGTTTGCCACACAAAAAGTTTGGTACTAAAAAGAGGATTAAGTTAGCAGCTAGTACCTTCTTTTACGGGAAAAGATGTGATGGAAAAAGGGACAGGAATTAATCTGGTCCTAGAACTGTTTACTGCCTTTACAATCCATAGGGAGAAAAAGTCAGTGATATACTGTGACTTATCTGATCTGTTCTAGCTGATTCTTTTACTGTGAGATAAAACACCTATTTCTGTCAAGGGTTTGTAATAAGGGTATACAGTGACTGCCTTAGGTACAGATCTATAAACCTACAGTTTATGCATAGGTATTTGTCAAATGGCTTTGGTCAAATTAACCCTACTGCTGGTATTTTCCAAGGGCCATTCATAGTGCACATGCAGGGTTTAGTTTTCCGACTGAGCACTCTCTGTGGATCTCTCAATGTTCCTCTGTCTCTCCATTGATTCCCCAGGAACAAGTCTAGGTTCTTAATAAAATAGTGCAAATACCTATGTACAGTGTCCTTATCTGTAAGTCAATTTTGTTTTCCAGTTCCCACTAATTTTAGGATGATATCCAGAAGAACTTCAATCACTCCCCAAAGACCAGCATGTCTTCTCATAGGGGTCTCTTACAACTATTCATTTTATTTTTATTTCTTCTGTATGTTCTTCCTCATGTATTTCCATTAGATGCAGCAACTTTTCACGTAGCACAGCAGAAAGGGCAGTTCCCCAGACAGAGTAGAAGGGTTGATCTTACTTCTGATCCTCTTGAAGCAATTCCTGATTCATATGAACATGAAGTGAGTAGTGAGGTTTAGGCCCAGCCAGCAACTAAGCACCACACAGCTGCTTGCTCACCTGTCCCTAACCCAGGTGAGGTGGGGGAGAGAATCAGGAAAAAAACCTCATGGGTTGAAATAAGAACAGTTTAATGGGACAGCGAAAGAAGAGGAAATACTAATTAATAATAATAATAAATAATGATAAAGGAATATACAAAACCAAGTGATGCACAATGCAACAATTGCTCACCACCCAGTGATCGAGACCCCGTCCCCGAGCAGCGATTCCCACCCCCTGGCCAACTCCAATGTCTATACTGAGCATGACGCCATATGGTATGGAATATCCCCTTGGCCAGTCGGGGTCACTGTCCTGGTTGTACCCCCCAGATCCTTGTGCTCCCCCTCACTGGCAGAGCACAGGAAACTGAAAAGTCCTTGACTTAGCATAAGCACTACAACTACTTAAGACCAATTAAAAATATCAGTGTGTTACCAACATTATTCTCATACTAAATCTAAAACACAGCACTGTACCAGCTACCAGGAAGAAAATTAACTCTATCCCAGCCAAAATCAGGACAGTATCACAGTAAGACCAACTTCCAAGTCAACCAAAGCTAGTAACAATAACCTTAGTCCTAGAGCATGATTTTTTCTTGAAAACATTAAAGATTCTTCTGACATTTTCAGAACATCACAATTTAACGAAGTTATCTTTACCAGTGGAACAAAATCAAAGTGCTAGGAGAACTGACACATGGTATAATGTTTGGTGACCTGGAGCAGGCAGGGGAAATAGGGATAGGAGAACATAGCAGAATTTACTGTGGGTACTTAAGCCAATGGAAAAAATGGAGTTTCTTTTGTAGGAAGTTTTATTACTTTGACAGGGTATTTTTATCTTAAAACTTTTTCTTTCCAGAGAATAAGTTAAAAATTGTTTGACTATATCCCAGGGTCTAACAACATCATAAAAAGGAGCAACAGCAGTTTATCAGGGAAAGCTTTGTGAAGTAGGAGAACAGAAATTAAAGTGTAAACTGTGGAAACTCTGGAATTATAATTTTCACAACGTATGGCAGAGCTCAGGTAGAGGAAAAGATTAAATAGCAACTTGAAATGAATTCTTGGTTTTACATTTGCCATTCAAACATTTCAATAAGACCTTATTTTTCTAGTGGAGAAAATATTTCACATGATATTGGTTGGCTTGTCTACAGGTTTAGAGAAATATTTTTCAGCATCTTAACAATTTCTAAAAGTCTCGTGAATTCTGATGTCTGTTTGGTAATGTAGAAAGCAATATTATATACACCCTTTACATGATATGATAAGATACTGAAATCTGCCACTGACCCAACTTGTAAATTTAATTTGAAAGAAAAGCACATGCAGTAGGTGAGCTTCAAAAAAAAAGCGGACATAATCTAACCATTCTTCATCACATTTTTGTGAATTCATTGAATATTATCATCGTTGCTGCACAGACATTCAAAAAAGGTTGAAAGGTTAGGTGATGTACCTCAATTACAAAATCCTTTGAGGAACAGGAGGTAATTATATGATTTCCTTTCTTTGATAATGCTTGTAGTTGAACGAATAGGTGGCAAGGCTGAAGACAGTTAGAGGGAAAACAAACCCTGTCTTTTACTCGAAACTGAAATTTTCCTTTTCCAAGGAGAAAGCCAAAGGTTGTGTCACACGGACAGGGACCTTTGATATTTCCCACCGTGCTTCCTGTCTGCCATTGTTTGCAGAAGCAGGGTCCCAGCAGGGCACGGGCAGCACCTTTCTGTTTCAGAAGGCATTGTCAGAAGGTTGAGATTATTTCCTTGATTCCTGCCAGTCTTGTTCACCATACTGAAAGGCAGCATAAAAACCCTCCTTCTGAAGAAAGCAGCCCTCCTTCTGAAGAAAGGAATCATCCTGCCCCCTTTGAACCTCTCCTGCAAGGTGGCTGCTGGCACTGAATCTGCCATGACTGCTGCTGCAATGGCATTCATCTAAATAGAGAATAGAGTTTTGTAGCCACACAGTTCAATGTCTACAATTTAAATGCTTTTCTTAAAATAAAAACAAATAGTTTTTGGTGGTTGGTTTTGTGGTGTTTGTGGTTTTTTTGTTTTGGTTTTGTTTGTTTGTTTGTTTGTTTTCTTTCTTATAAATGATTTGAGTTTGGAAAGGTCTTTAGAAATTAAGTTCTGACATGGAGAAAGCAATTTTTGTTCTGAGTTCACAAAGACACCTTGAGCAGGAATATTCCCTCTTCAAAATGTTAATTACACAAAACAATGGATTTTAATAAATAAGTGTATCTACAAGTTCCTGGCCTCAGGGAAGTGTTATCACAACATTTATTGTTTACATGAATTTCTCACATAAGCACTTTTTCCTATTAAAAGATACAAAGCTTATGTTTCAAATTGTAATAGCTATGAGGAGGAGAAATGGTGGGGGAGAAAAGAATGGTTTTAGATGAGACTTGAAAATAGATGGAGATTCAGTGAAATGGAAAAAAGAAAAAGAAGGATGATGATGTCTGAGAAGGAAGCACAGTGGAAGTTATCAGTTGGTTGCAATCAGGAAAACCAAGAAGTCTGATGGAGAGGTTACCTCCACAACCATGGCACCATGAGTATCTTCTATTTGCATTGTTATCAGTGCAGTTACAGTTGAAGGTGAGATCAGCCAATTACTGAAAGAAATTTTAAGATTTAGGAATCATCTGTATCTCCTATCATTCCATCACCTCTTATGATGCAACAGAGATTCAACAGGATAAAAAACACTCGGTATGTAATCAGAAAGTATCAAACTTTGTTTAATAAAGTTAGTTTAACTTGATTAGCTAACTTGGTTAGTTTTTTTAACTTTGTTAACAAAGCTCACTTTGTTAACAAAGTTGAATACTTTCAACATTTTGGTGAATGTACCTGTTTTTTGAGATTTTACTGTAATGGAGACAGCTCATACCATGGAACTGTATAACCCAGGCCATTAAACAAGATGCTTCAGGTTGATGTGACACTAGGCAGAGGCATTCATAGTAGTGAGAACTGTAAAACAATTACATATTGAGTTATTTATTTAGAAGTAAATGTCCTGCCACTGTTTGAAGAGACAGGTGTGCAAATCGAGATTTCCCAAAGCAGCATTAGCGAGGCATGATGTAACTGCACGCTATTCTCTAAGCACCAAAATTGTATATATAGCAAACCACAAATACCTAATGAACACAAAATATTTTGATTATGGACTTTCTCAGAGACAGTGATGAGAAAGGGACATGGAACATCTTCAGAGAGTTAATAGGAGAGATGTCCTACTGCCTCACTTGCACATCTCCTAGTTTACTTCCAGCTAAATGATGGCTTCCTCAGTAGCCCAGTGCTTGGCCAAGGTCAGGCAGGACAACAAAGTCAAGGCCACTTAATCTGTCTTGAAGAAAAGGAATTAAAATCATTACAGCTGTCAGCTAATTCTAACAAGTCTGATGAATCTGTGGGACAGTGCAGCTTACTGGAAAAAGAGTTTTGTAGCCTGTGCGGTTAGTGCTAAGGGATGGACGATGGATCACTTGAGTGTTTGGCCATCTGAACCTGAGCTGATGGAAACTAGATGGTTTTACTAAGTGCCCATATATGTTCTGTAGCATTACAGAAGTCCTAATATATACATTGAGTGCATGATGTTTAATAGAGACAGAAATTTCTCTTCAAGTTTGGAAAAGGAATTTCAGCAAGTACAAGAAAACCCAGGAAGAACATAATAACAGAATGTTACACAATTAATATGAATGATCAAATGGTTATAAAAATATACCAGGCTCTTGATCTTTGATCTTGATGACTAGTAGCTAATCACTGTATCAGTGCTTTCTTCTGCTTTCTATTCTCATACCTAAAAAAAAAAAAAAAAAAGAAAAAAAAAGTCCATGAAACAAGTAAGCACTAGACTTTCTAGTATTAACATGAATGAATAGGTGAAGGGACAACCCTGGAAAAACTGAGTTGGGTCTCTGACTGAAGTCAGAAACAGACACAGAAGTAAAAAAGAACTGATATACCCTAGTTAAGAAAAGAGAATGAAAGGCAGGTAAGGCCAATGTTCCTGCCATTCCTGTTCTGCCTCAGTCAGACAATGAGAGTTTAGAAGGATGGCTATGGGATTTAATTGCAACAAGGAATATTTTTTATTTCTCTGTAAATAAAACTATTGTTTAAAGCTTATTTTAACTTTTTTGTTTGTTTGTTTGTTTGTTTTGTTAAGAAGAACTGAAGTAAGTTTTCCAATATAAAGTTGAGCACTCAAAATATTTAATTTTGAAAATGTCGGAGTGGAATATTTTCAGGTCTTCAAGAATTGTTTTTCTTGCCTTTTTTTTTTTTTTTTTTTCTGCTAAAAATAGTCTAATAAGAAAAGTTACCCAGATAAACTGAAAAGTCTTCTTTCTCTTTCTGTGATGTCTTCTGTATTAGATTTTAAAGAACAGGTTACGTTCCTAAATCATAATAATCCATTAAGCAGTGTGAATAGATTGAGTTCAGCATGAGGCTTTCTAGCCAAGTCTGTATGAGTACATCACAGTGTCAAGCAGGTAACAACATCAGTAGTCAAGTATTTATACTCACTGTTGGAAGCAAGCATGTCCAGAAGGCTGCAGGGAGACCTGATTGTGGCCTTCCAGAACTTAAAGGGGGCCTATAGGAAAGAGGGGGAGAATCTTTTCAGTAGGGACAGTGGTGACAGGACAAGGGGTGATGGTTTTAAGCTGAAATGGGGTAGGTTTAGATTAGATGTAAGGAGAAAATTCTTTACGATGAGGGTGGTGAAACACTTGAATGGGTTGCCCAGAGAGGTGGTGGATGCCCAATCCCTGGAAACATTCAAGCCCAGGTTGGACGGGGCTGTGAGCGACATGATCTGGGTAATGGTGTCCCTGCTCACTGCAGGGGGTGGGACTAGATGACCGCTAGCGGTCCCTTCCAACCCAAAAGATTCTGTGATTCTCTGATTCTATGATAGAGGCATCATTCAACACTGATGTCATCTGCTCAAAATTCAGTTCTGTTTGTTTATCTTTGATGTCACAGATCAGCCACCTAAATATACAATATAAAAAGATATGGAATAAAGAAATGATATCTCTTCCTGGAGCATATGTTTGTTATTAAAATATTTTTTTTCCCTCCAAAATGAAAAGCAACTAAAACAAAACCAGATTAAATAGAATGAAAACTCATAATCAAAAGAACATAGAGAAGAGGAGGGATGCAAGATAAATTGATGAGAAGGTGCCAGGAAAGGCTAACATAAGTATTTAAAAGATATAATTTAGAAATTTAAAATTTGAAATACGCTTTTTAGTTCCTTTCCACAGGGGCTAAGAAGTTACGAGCGGTAACATTTACTGATCTGAACAGTTCCCAAAAATCCTTTGACTGTCAAAACTCCACTGACTTCACAGACTTAAGTAAGAGATTATACATCTTGCACACAGGTTAATACCTACAGCTTTGCTCTGGGAGTTTTTTCGCTAGCTCTACTGCCAGAGTCTTTCCAGCTGGCCAAGCACCTCAAGGAGCCCTGCCATGCTCCCAGGAGCTGTCACTGGTGTAGAGTGATGAATACGACAGCACTGCAAAGGAGTGAGCCATCCCGTGCTATCACAGGCACCCAGTCACAGACAGTCCTTAAGATACGGTGTCTTCTTAAAATGAGCTACTGTCTCTGCTTTTTGCTACTCCCTCATAACAAGCATTTGTATTTAGAACACTTCTGTATACCTTTCATTAGTATTTGTATTGTTTTATTCTTTGTATTAATAGGAAGAAATATAAACTTTTTGGTATATATTCATTTAAGTGGAGAAATGGAGAGCCTTTAGGAGATATAGGAAAACACTATAATTATTTTTATTAATATCTTCACTCATATCCATCTTGATCCTTTATTATCCCCGTATTCAATTAAAGCTGTAAAGGCCCATATACAGCTATTTATATATTATTTGCAAGAGTAGGAGATAATATTATGGACAACACACAGTGTCTAATGCATAGACTTTTTTTGGCCTTTCCCGACGGCTTGCAGACTCAAGAGGGAACAGGAATATATCGATGCACCTCAGTGTAACAAAGGACAGATTCCTCACAGTGTTGTAGAGAAATGCTGTCACCTCTCTGGTAATAAATTGCCATGATTTAAACTTATCAGAACAAGAATCTCCAAGCCTTAATGGAGAGTATATATGGTTGATGTAGGACCCATATGCAGGGCTGTCACAGCCTGATCTCACTTGCTGCAACAACAGTGGTTTTTGATTGCACCCTGAACTCTTTGGACGTATTTTTCTCCCTCTCTTGATCCTGACAGATTGGGACGCCAGAGATGGTGAATGTCACTGCACGTTTTAGCTCCTGACGGCAGGCTAAGGACAGAAATGTGAAAAGGGAATGTAAAACCTACTTTAAAATATTTCTATGGGTAGAAAAAAACTAGTGGCTTGGTAAGAGGAAAAGGACTCTTACACTCACTGGGGCTAGGTGAGGTCCAGCACATGTCAGTAGTGCCTGCAAACCATTAACGACAGGTGGCTGCTCAGTGACCGGTTCAAAATGGCTATTGGTCTCCATCCAGAGCCTCATGAACAGGTATCTGTATTGCAGCTGGTGCTAACTGGCATCTTCGTTAACAGCCTCAGCAGAGAAACCAAGGACCGCACGGCCTGCAGAGACTGAACTGTCCTCTCACCCTGCCTCAACAAGGTTGAAACATATTGGCAAGAAAATCTTCCCTTATGCTACCTCAATTTGAATGTACTTTGTATTTCCGATGTCTTCCCTGAGTAGTAGAAAATATGATGTCTTTTATATTTTTACAAAAGCTTCACATTTCAACAATGTATATATGCATATTTATTAAAGAAGTAGCCATAAGATATCCATAGTTACCAATGGTTGAGTTTTGCAATTAGCTGTCAATTCCACTTTTTATGTATGAAAAAGAAAATCCAGCATATCCTTGTCATTGTACTGACATGGCAAAAAAAAAAAAAAAAAAAAAAACCACAAACGTGCACACAAAAAACAACCCAACATAATTTTATTTGAGTACTTATAAAGAATTTTCATATACTTTACCTTAATTCACCTGGTTATGACGGAAACTGGATTAATGGAGAAATTTCAGATTAAATGTCAGACTTTTTTTGATGCAGACAAAATCAATAGTGAAACAACACAGATTATTCTTTGCTCCTGTACTGGAGTGATGAGAAGGAGATGAGTAGCAGCCAAAATAGATTTGTCATGAACAAATCGTTTCAAACCTATCTAAACTCCCTCTGTGACAAGGTAACAGACTTTGTGGATAGAAAGAAGAAGTGGATGTCATGTATCTTGGCTTTAGAAAGGCTTTTGACATGGTCTCAGATGGAACTTTCATAAGTAAACTTGGTCTAGTTAAAACTACCAGGTACAAAAATATGGAGTAACTGCACCTACGGTATAGATACCAATGGAAAGAGACACTGAGGGAGGTTCTGCAATATTCTCTTGAAGGTCAGACTTTTTCAATGTTTTTGCTAAATCTACCAATGACACATGTACAGGAAATATATTTTAGAGAATGGGCTTAGAATTTATAGTGATTTTTACAGATCCAACAAACAGAGAAAAATTAAATTCTGTGAATTTAATAGGGACAAATGCAAGATTTTGCATGTAGGTGTGAGTAATCAGTTCCACAGATAGAAAACAGGGAGCAATCAGCAGTTCTTCCAAAGAACACCCTGGGATTGTAGCTGGTCGCAGGTGGAAAACAAGGCAATGATGGCGTGCTGTTGTAGGTGTATAGCTTAGAAGAGAAGTGTCTTTCCTTTTCACTCAACAGTGCTCACAAGGTTTTAGCTGAGCTCATCTTTGTACACCACATTCCTGAAGAAAGAAGGAGCAATTAGAAAGAGTCTGCAGGAGGTCAGTGGAAAATATGAGCTGGGAAGAAAGCTGATTGAAAAGGACTTTAATATGTCTTTTTAGCGTGAAGAAATGATTGAGAGAACAGCTTTTAATTGTGAAAGAGGCGGCTTTTTAATGAATTCTTCATGGGCATAAACTGTAGCAAAATGGCTTCAAATTAGATAAAAGGAACATATTTCTAGCAGGACAGAGAGGTAGCTTACTTTTACTGATTTTGTTCTGGATGTCGGTGTTATTCTGCTAGTCCTTTTGCACACTGGGCCTTCAGCTCATGAATGGTTCATCAACAGCAGGTTGAGAAATTAATCTAGAGAGTCTGACAA
Source organism: Podiceps cristatus (assembly GCA_000699545.1). Lineage (NCBI taxonomy): Eukaryota > Metazoa > Chordata > Aves > Podicipediformes > Podicipedidae > Podiceps > Podiceps cristatus. The sequence continues at coordinate 27,365 of JMFS01015849.1, forward strand.
GGTATTAGAAAACAGCTCTGTTTTTCTATAGGTCTAGGGGTGAACCAGGTTTACCTTCAGACAGCATTTCTGCGGACAAGTTCATATACCTCAAAGACCTCCTGTAACATGGAGCACCACTGAAGTCAGGAGGGTGATGCCCATATATTTCAGGCTCCATCCAGGTATTTCAGGACTAGGGTCCTTCTTTTTATTATCGAGCTAATACATATTAATATTATTCATGCTCTGTGGTCTTAAAACAGACACTACTCACATAAGCATTGTGCATCAAAAGCAGAATCAAGTTTAACAGGGAGTTACAGCATAGGGACGCAGGCAAAAATATTCTCAAATAAGTGAAAAGAGTAATCATTAAAATTATTGAATTAGGTTGACATATTAACACAAAAGCATTTAAATATCTGTAACTTTAAGAAGGGTATATAAAAATATGCCTAACTAATATAAATCTAGACAGCAATGGCCTGTCAGGCTAATCTTGTTCCCACCTCTTCTTGCTGTGCTCATATCGCATCCTACCTTAAAACAAGTTAATGTTACGTGATGGACTCCCAAACAGGTCTCACGGAAGGTCAGCCGGTTTTCAGTAAGTACTGGTGTTCTAGGGAAAATGTGTCATATGAACACATTCTTGGACTAAAATGTCTTCAATGGTGAGATATTCCATCTTATGCTTTTGCATAGTGCTTAGTATACTATGCACAGAAGAGAACGGATGTACTTTTAATAAAGTGAAAATGTCAAAAATCAGACACTGAAGTACTATCTTAGATGTTACTGAAAGTGTAAGAAATACTGGTAGCACAATCATGTCATATCATGTCAACTGTTTTTAACATTAATAAAGAAAAAATCATGAAAGGTATGTAACTACTGTTGATTTTTCTCTCTGCCAGAAACAACCCACAAAAACTCCACATTTCACTAACCATTCAAGTCAAAATGGATGAAAAGTACCAGAGAGGTGGAGAGGGGGAGGTAAAGTGTTATATAACACTTAAAGTGCTTGACTAAAGGAGCTTTTAGGACACTTTTCAGACTTTAGGCACCTAAATGCAATGTCTAGATAACAAATGTAATCATTATAATTTGCAAATGTAGATGCCATAGTCTCTAGCTATGGTTAATGAGAAAATATTGGCATATCTTTGTCTGGAGCTATTTGGGGATAGTAGTGTAGCCCCTGAGTCCAAGAGAGAAAACAATGATGCTTGTAACTTAAATTTGAGTTTAGCAGTGTGGGCACCTAATTGAATTTATCTATCTATCTGTCTGTCTATCTATCTGTCTCTAAGCTGTGTGGTGCTTGGGTGCCTACTGGGGTTAAAACACAACACATACAAGCACAAGAAATTTCCTTGCCACAATTTCAATATAAAATCAAGTCTAAAACCTTCCTTTCTAGAGCTTAGTTAATTATTTCAATTTGTAAATGTGCTTTGTTATCTGCATGGTCAGTTTTTCCCTTTAAATGACTAGGAATTGTGAACTGGTATCAGCCATGATCAGAGCTATATCCTCTCAAGACTAAGGTCTTAGCAATGGATGTAACTGCACTTTGAAGGCACATTGGTTATATCTAGCAATTTCACATTGCAGTCAGACTACTAATATACATTCTCTTGTAGAACTCATTATAGGACCTATCCCTTCAGTAGGCCACCTAACTTTGTCACCGTTGATTTTAATCTAATCTCTATTTATGTTAGTTGCTTTACAGTACAAATGTCTTGAATATTTTTGCTCTCAAAGGCTGAAAGCATTAGTCTGAATCTTTTCTTGCCCTTTTCCTTCCATTGAAAGGAACAGGACAAAAGTGTCATAGTGATCTTGAATATAATTATATTCATTGAAATACAAAGTTAAATTAAAAATTATACTCCTTCAACATTTTTCCATCTTAGCTATCCTTCTCCCCTGTAAACATTTCTTTATTTTAAAAGTTTGTGTAAATATATGTATGTATATTTATATATTTATACTTTTTCTAAAATAGAAGTACAAAAAGCAGCCATTTACTCTTTGAGTCTGTATGGTTTATTCATATGCCTTTTAGCACAGTGGGGAAAGATTTGTTTCCCTATTAATTCTGCACAATGAATCCTGCAAATATTGGTAAATTCCAAAACAACTACTGAGGGCTCTGCAATTTTCTATAAATTGCTAGAACACCTAGCACTTTCTAAGGCCTAAAATATATCCAAAGGTACAAATATTTTTTATTTATGAGCTGTTGATATGACCTGAATACAGATCTAAAAGAATTTTTTTTAGTCTCCTGATACTGGCATTTATTTTAAAACTGTGACTTGCTTTATACCTTGCCTGTTTGAAATACAGTGTTTATTGTTTAAATGATCACTGTAATCACAACAATGGTCAATTGTGTGGAGGTAGCAATAATGTGACATTCTCAGTTTTGATGCTTTTTTCCCCATTTTGGGGGTAAAATGCGGAAAATCAATGCAAGACAGATACAGTGTAGAGCCCACTGTGCATTTTCACTGTGAGCATGTACCCTCTGAGATTTAGGAAGCAACACTGAACAAACAGCCAGAGAGAAAATTGGTGGAAAGGCTGCTGTTTTTCGTCTGGTTCTAGGCTCTTTGCCTACTTAGAAATAAATAGCTCAGCCTTGGAATAAAAATGTCTTTTATTAAAAAAGCAAAAACAAAAAGGAGATTGATTTTCATTCTTAAAGTCTAATGGAGAGAAACAGCACATAAAAATGTTATTTTAATAAGTGCTGTCCTGACTGGATAATCTTAAATGGTCATGGAAGTGTATCAACATTATTATTTGGGCCTTGGGAAACAAAGTTCAGTTCTTTTTATTTTTCAGTATGCTTACATTAGGTAAAGAGCCCTCATAAACAAACAAAAAATCTTTATGTATACTAAATGGCACCCAAGGTAAGCATGAAATCGGGTACCCAAAGCTCTGTTACAATTTCTAAGGGAAAAACACACTTCGTTAGAGGCATATACCGTTTCAATGTTCTAGTCAGGTATTAGCTGTTATTTAATTAATTCCTTTACAAATTAACATTACATTACTGATTACTTGATAATTTCTACCTGTTTTATTGATGTCAGATATCTCTGACGTGTTTTAGAAGTCTTTATATGCAAGGGAAGCAGAAGCCAGCCTCCTACCACATGTGCTCACAGGGAACAGGAGGAATCTCTGCACAGTCTTTCCCAGCTCCCTTCCAGAAAGGTGACACAAAGGATGTCAGGGATCTGCTGCAAACAGCTGGATATTCACTACTCATATGAAAATGCAAATTAAAACCTGCTAAAAATAAGAACACACTGGTTAAATACATATAAAACCTTATGTATGCTATACATATATATAATATGTTGTTATTCTGCAAGATAAAATAAATCTGGGCTGGTCAAACACTGCCCAGAAGCAATTGCACTGTGAGTCCCTGCTATCACTAGAGCAACTTTCAGTCCCCCTGAAAGCTGGAAAGATAAGATACTTCAACCAAAGCTTGAAAAGGTTTGCTTGCTGAGAGCATCAGGGTCTGGCTGGCAGCTCAATATAGCTATATTTTTTTAATAGTTTTACAGACAAGATGGATGGAGAGATTACAAAATGTTCTTGTTTCAAGAAACTTGTGTAATAGTCAGTGAACATTTATTTGCATCTCATGTTAGCTTTCCCTTTTAAACCCTCACACTGCCTGTAAACCTTATCTCTGATATTTTTATAAGGTAAGCAAGTCAACACAGCAAATCAAAAACCCAGGGCAGGATCCTGTAGTGGCCTCTGCTTACAGAACAGCTGTGTTTATGAAATTACTAGGTTGTTCACATCATTCCCTCTCTATTCAGAGATGAGGACAGCTTCTCCTTCCTTGACATACAGAAATAAAAAGTATATTTTCATTTGTTAACTAAAATATGAACCAATTAATATGTTACAGCTTTCAGAGAGTAAATTCATAATTAGATTGATAATGAAGATTCACTTGCTTTCTATATGTTTACCTGGTCAGTACTAGTTATATTTGTGTATCTTTGCCAGAAGTACATAAGAAATTTGCCTAGCAGATTAAAATAGCTTGGTTGTCTTTAGGTTACTGGAGGCTGGTGAAAGAACAAGAGAAAATTCCCTACAGAGAGAAAGGGAGAGTGCAATGTCAAAGCAAAGGATTTAGATAGGAAGTTGAGATCAGGTGAAAAGGGTCATCAAAAAGTTTTATGTTGATGCCTTTAAATATTTAGTATCATAGGAGTAAATTTTAAGGAAAAATTTCTATTCCACAAAAAATAAGTCTGCATTTGTGATAGAAAAGCAATGGGGAAATAATCAGATAAGCTGACATTCTGCATCTTGAGCTGCATGTAACTCCCCAGATCTAGACACTTCTTTTGCTATGCCTCATCTTAGTCAACACTGAGAAGCGAGACCTGTTATCATTTCTCCTTGTTATTAGACAGTTGTGGTTTAACCCCAGATGGCAACTAAGCCCCACGCAGCCGCTCACTCACTCCCCACCAGTGGGATGGGGAAGAGAAGCAGAAGGGTAAAAGTGAAAAAAACTCGTTGGTTAAGATAAAGACAGTTTAATAGGGAAAGCAAAAGCTGCACACACAAGCCAAGCAAAACCAGGAATTCATTCACTCCTTCCCACGGGCAGGCCGGTGTTCAGCCATCTCCAGGAAAGCAGGGCTCCGTCACATGTACCAGTTACTTGGGGAGACAAATGCCATCACTCCAAACATCTCCCGCTTCCTTCTTCTCCCCCCAGCTCTATATGCTGAGCATGACGCCATATGGTATGGAATATCCCTTGGGTCAGTCGGGGTCGGCTGTCCCGGCTGTGTCCCCTCCCAACCCCTCGTGCCCCCCAGCTCCTCACTGGTGGGGTGGGTGAGGGGCAGGAAAGGCCGTGACTCTGTGCCAGCCCTGCTCAGCAAGAGCAAAACATCCCTGGGTTATCAACACTGTTTCCAGCACAAATCCAAAACACAGCCCCATGCTAGCTGCTGTGAAGAAAATTAGCTCTATCCCAGCCAAAACCAGCACATAGACTAAAGCAGATACTCCAGTTTATAGTGGAGAAGAAGAGCAGGTCCTGCCATGCAGCACTCTTCTCGCCTCCCTGACAGGGCAGCTTCCAGTAGCGCTGCGGTTGCCTGCTCACTCTCCTGCTCATAAGACACCAAGTTTGATAAGGCATGTGAAACATCCACACATTCTCTTCATTTTTTTGCAGATCTACAGCTGAGCGATACATACAGAGAGGCGGAATTAGAGCCACATCCCCTATGGAGAGTATAAAGTCATTACAGACAATGTCAAAAGAAAACCTGCATTTGGGGGAAATAGCTGAGCTTTTGTTCTGTGGAGAAATAAAAGGTTAAATTTTTTGTGGTCGTGGTCATGGTCTGGGTTTCACATAGCAGGAACCTCATCTGCAGAAGTACAGCCTCATTGTACATACAATTGCATTATTTACAAAAAGAGAAAGTTTACAAGTTATTTTGAGTACATAGTCAAAAATCTCCACTGTATGTCATCTGTTAGTACTGAGAGAGCAAAAAATATCACTCAACTGAAAATAATCAATAACTGATAGATGCCTGGGGGCTGACATTTTTAAATAAATAAATAAATAATATAAAACTAACTTGCATCACCTAAACAGCATATGACATCTCTGAGTTCTAATTAAAGTTTGCACTTAGAGCCCATGGAACATAAATAATGTTTGGACATTCCTCAGGCGGTCAAACAGGCTCCTTTTTAATTTATTAAATTCAGCTAATAAGTTTTCTAAAAAAAGTTCTTACACTGTCCTGTCACTTTAGATTATTGGTAAAGCACTGGAACAGGTTGCCCAGAGAAGTGGTGGAGGCCCCATCCCTGGAAACATTCAAGCCCAGGTTGCTCACTGCAGGGGGGTTGGACTAGATGACTGCTAGCGGTCCCTTCCAACCCAAAACATTCTATGATTCTATGATTCTATGATTAACAGCACACATTGTGTCCAAGTGCAGTGCAGCTTGATGACCTGCATTAAGTGGCTGGGCGGCTGCTGGTAAGTCTTGAATGAAGCTCATGGACAGAAAGATCATGACTGGTTTAACCCCAGTCGGCAACAAAGCACCACACAGCCACTCGCTCACCCCCTCCCCTCCCCTCCCAATAGGATGGGGGAGAAAATAGAAAAAAAAAAAAACCTCATGGATTGAGATACAGTTAAATAGGATAGCAAAGGAAGAGAGAATAATAGCAATAATAATGATAAAAGAATATACAAAACAAGCGATGCACAATGCAATTGCTCACCACATGCTGACTGATGCCCAGCTCATCTCCAAGCAGCAACTCTTCCCGGCCAACTCTCCCCAGTTTATATATTGAACATGATGTCATATGGTATGGAATATCCCTGGGTCAGCTGTCCTGGCTGAGCCCCCTCCCAGCTTCTTGCGCACCTCCAGCCTTCTCGCTAGTAGGGCATGAGAAGCTGAAAAGTCTTGGCTTAGTACAAACACTGCTTAGCAACAACAGAAACATCAGTGTGTTGCCAACATTATTCTCCTCCTAAATCCAAAACACAGCACTGTGCCAGCTACTAGGAAGACGATTAACTCTATCCCAGCCAAAACCAGGACAATGAGAATTTGCTCTGACAGCAGACCAAAGTTGGGGGGAGTGTTTACCTACTTTTCACTCAATTCTTCATCACCATGCTTACTGGTTTATATTTGTTACGACCAAAAGATCTTCCTTTTGTGACCAGATTATGGTTTAAACAGAGCAGGGAAAACATATAAATGGCCTAGGAATATTCTTAGAAGTAACCCATGAAGCCGTTGTGGCTCTGAGACACAATTCACTCTCATTCTCTCTCTGGCTAGGCCTACCCTGAACCATTAGTCTGTATGAATAATACCCACACTGGGACATAATCTCTGGAGTCCTGTCCCCTGACAGTTGATGCCACACTGCTGTGACTTTCTTTCCTAGCCAATGGTCTGAAGAATAGGAGAAATCAGCAAGTAGTCTTCCTTGGGGAGTTATGTGGGAGGCACTGCTGGAAAAGCAACTGTTAGAATAACTTAACCTGCATCGTCACCCTGAAGAGACAAGAATCGTAGGAAACCAAGAAGTAAATGCTGAAATCTGATCAAAATCTCTGGCTTCTTCATGTTAGGAAGATAAGAATGGGGAATAGGAAAGGTGGATGCAGTAAAACCAGGATGATCACCTGAGTTACCTGATGGGTTTATATCCCCAGAAAATGGAGTCCTGCTTCACTCAGTGATAAGTATAATGGGAGGCAAACATCTCCTTCACCTATCCACACAGATTGAAAGGAAGTCTAGGAAAATCTGCACTCCAAGCCATGCATGGCACACAGCTGAAGGACCTTCAGATCCCTTGCAATGGCATCTGAACCTCAACGAGACATTAACCATTTTAACCATTAATTAGACTGGACCCACTTACAATCAAGGTAAGTCTATACATTACAGTAGTGGTGACATATTATCTTCCTTCTTTGAGAAACTTCAGCAATGTAATTTGATGGTGCAACTGGACTTTAAACTGTCTAAGACAGTTTAAAGCATTTGTGGAAAAAAAAAAGAAAAAAAAAGGTACATACTGTGCTTGAGTTATCCTCCTTTATAATTGCAGGAGCCAAGAACAGCAAAACCAAAGAAATACTTCTTGATTGGAGAAGATGAAATGAAGCTATAAGAATTGTTAATAGTTGAGGAAGGATGATACAAGGATAAGCACATATTTTTTTTACCTGCATGAGCTACCTTTCCATAAAAGGTAACAGATGAAAAGTAATTCTGTTCACTAGGCATAGACCTCAGATGTCTGGAGTGTTTTAAATGACCCTTGGAGGTATTAAACAGGGCCTTGTCCCTTTCCCTCCTGTAGGAAGTTCGTATTCCACTGAGGACTGGTGATTCTTGAACATACACAGTATTCACAAAAAGGAAACTGGTCTTTTGGAGTTCCTCGACTGATTTTTTTCCTCTGACATTTGATCAGGTATTCCATGGGTGAAATGTTCTGGTAAATGCTTGTGAGTATGAGATTTAGTACAGGAGAAATCTGAAGCAGAACACACTTTCATGAGTGAATAATTACTGCTCAATTTGCAGTCCTCAATTCCAGCATGACTTCCACAGAAAAGTGAGACCTTGCATCTTACTTTTTTGACTCTCAGTCTGTCCTTTAAAATAAAAAATAAATTAAAAAAAAAAAAAAAATGTAAGGGAGATACAGGGATGGACGGAAATGGTTATACCACTAAGTCATATAACCCGTTCCATCAAACTCCTTCCTCTACTTATTAGAAAATGTTTCTAGTTTCCAGCCTCCATTCCTTTAATATTCATTTAATATCCACTAATCCATCTTCTAACATTGTCCTTTCATTTAAGCAGTTTTCACACTCGTTTTTTATGCCCCTCTTCCATGGGAGATCAGTTTTCTCCCTTATTACCTTTTCTCTTAAACTAAACAAGTTAGGCATTGTAATAATTTTTGGAAGTAAATTCTACATCTTCCTCATTACCCTGGTCTCTCCTCCTTTTCTGGTTTGATCTTTTTAGGATAAGTGTGACCGTAACTCTGTGCAGTGCACTGGCACTTTGTAGGTTCACACTGACACTTTGTCTCTAGTGAAATTATTTTTTCATCCGTATCCACTCTATTTCTTCTTCTATGTCACTTTAGTAGCTACTAGTAAAGTGATCAGGTAATACAACCAGACATTTCTTTTTCTGTTACTTTCAAATGCTGAGCTCCCAGTTTATCACAGACATGATTTTCTTAGTTCACGAGGGCCTATATTTTATGGACTTAAATGTTTTACATTACTGTTAATATTGTTTTCAAAGTTATTTTAATGTTTCCACATTCTGTTCTGACCATTTTCTGTGTTACTGAGCCTTTGAACTTTGTACAGAAATCATTCCACTTAACTTTACTTATCTAAAAGGTAGCTAATAGATAGGTTCCCTTCTCAGTCAGTAGAATATTGCAGGTACCCAAAAAGTGTAAATTCACCACATTTTCACATAAGGATCTGAGACAGCTGAAAGAAATAAACTTCTGTATTTATTGTAGAGAGCATAGACGTTGAGTTTAGACATCATACCTAATTTTTTGATGTCTGGAGGTGCAGAGATGAACTAACCTCTCATTTCATCAAGGAAGAATGGAGACAAATAAATGAAAGGACTCATTTGAGTTTGATGGCATTCATTATTAGAATCATAAAATAATGTAGATTTGAAGGGACCTCTGGAGTCAACCACTCACCCCATACTCAGAGACTATCAAAGCATGTTATTCTTGCATAATTTTTTCCTGCAGAGATCTATGAGCTCAGTTATTACTGATGAGAATTCAACTCAACAAAACATTCAAGCTTCAATATTCACTAAACTCACTAAAGCAGATTTCAGATAACATCATGGAAAATATGCAATTCCTAGGTTTGCTATATAAATCAAACTGCTAAGGAATAGAAACAATGCTCCATGCTTACAAACCTCATCAAAAAAGAGGAAAATGACAAATATCTGTTATGAACTGTTTGCAAAGCATCTGCAAACCAAGAATTATTCACTACAGGCATTTGTGAATAATTTCACTTAATGAATAAATATTCACAGAGCAGCAACTGGAAAGACAGCAAAATTCATCAAATAAAATTGTTTGCTGCAAATCACTCATACAACTCTTGTCTTTATCTAAAACTTCAAAAGCAGTTGCTGCACTGTATATCATTCAAGCAGCTTTAACTGATTGTTGCTTCCATTCTAATCCAGATTTTCTTGAGTTTAAAGTGTCTTTTGGAAAATGTTATGCAAAATGAAACTATATTAAATTAAATTTCTGTTCTGAACATCTCCTTCAGTTTCCATTATTAACCAGGTTACTCATGATACCCAGATATGATTAAAGTTTTGTGGGTTTATTTAGATATGTTCAAAGGCATTAAAAGCTGAATGTTGAGGAGGATGAAAATGGCAGAAAACTCTGTGTGGCAAACAAACAATGGGAACAGCAAGGCCCAGATTCACTGCATCCAAACTAAGGTACTTAACCAAGAGTTAAGTCTCTCTCATCAGTGAAGAGAGGGAGAGACACTGCCAGAGGCTGAATCAGATACTTAAGATCTAAGCTGTATTCTGTACATTGCTATTTATCTCAATTCACTAAATATAGATAAGAGCATCAGATAATTGTTCTGTTAAATAAACCTGGGTACTTGCCTATGGTGAGATGAAGTTCGTGGAAGGTTTGGAGGAAGGCAAACTCCTGAGATAGGGTTCCTTAATCAGCAAAACTGTTTTGTCATTACAGAGTCTCAGTATTAGGGGGTCTGCATAGATGGAGACTGAAAGGGATCTGGAGATTATGCTCCTTTCATGCAAGATGAAATTTGAGATACGGTACTCTTACGCTTTGGTTGGGACCAGAGACTTGGCCACAACCCTAGCCAAACTATGCTAGCCATGCAGAGTATTGAGACAACAGAGCTCATGTCAAAATCTGCAGGCTTCTGTATGTTCCACTTATGCAAATTAAGGATTTTTTTTTTTTTTTTTTTTTTTTTTTTTTTTTTTCCCAAGAGCACAGGCTCCACATAAAACGTAGGCATCCTTAACAGCAGTGCCAAGAGGATTTTGCTAATTCTCCAGAATGGACATGAGTGTTTCCCTACCAGGAATTCAATACCTTTTCAGTACTGTTACCCTACCAGTGCTACACTGGGACTAAGAATATTCCAGGAAAATGGTACAGACCAGAATTATATGTTTCATTTGAAAACAACTCTAAAACCCCCTATCTTGTTCAGAAGGATGCAAATGGATGCAAATTTCCTGAAAAATTACTGTAGTCACATTATTTTTGATGAGAGTAAGTCAGCTTACTTAGGGTATTCTGAAAGAGTTTGCCTCTATTTCTTCTTTTTAGGGTACACTTAAAATACACTAATAGGGCTAAGTGAGGAAACCCAGAGACACAAGAAATGGAAAGCTTTCTTTTGAAGCACTCTGAAAACAACCTTTGATTCAGTGAAGGTAAACTGAGAATCCAAATCAAGGAAGGTATTTATACATCACTCTTTTGTCAAACTGTTCTTGCTATATTCTCAGTCCTAATTTGTGCATTTTCACCATGAAATCTGCATGCAAAATGACTACTTATGGTATACTTTATGTTAAAAAAAAAAAGGCAAAAATATAAGAAAGAGTAGAGAACAGGGATCTGTATACACATGGGAAAAAAGGAAAGGAAGAAAACAAAAAAGGCAAAAAATAATGATACAATCAAATAAAAACATCTGGCAAAGTTTGTGTTGGAGATCAAAGAAGAAAACATGTATGAATGTTTTGTATACCATGAGGAGAAAGAATACCAGCAGCATGGAGTTTGTTCATTAGCGTGAATGTGCTGCCTGCCCGACTATAACCTTCCTTCAAGGAGGTCAGTCCTGCAAGTTTGCAGCCACAGAGATGTTTTGTTAGGCTGGGAACTTTGTTCTTGTGTAAGTAGGTGGAAAACTTTTATCTGTGTATGTGCCTGTGTACATACACAATGACAAGAACCCACACATTTATGTACATACTGATGTGTCTGAAGTTGTTCTATTTCCTAATTAAATTTCAGCTGTTTTAATGATTTTTTTTTTTTTTTTTTGTATTTGTTACAAAAGGCAATGGAACTACTAGAGTGTGTTCCTTCTGATTGACTGGTGTTATTAATGAAATGCATTTACGTATTCTTTTGTCAGGTTTTGTATAAGAAGCGTTATACTTCTTTTTAAAATTTCCACTAGAAGTTGTATCCATTTTCTGATTTATGTTTAAATATTTTTAGAGGGAAAAGTAAATAATTTTTAAAAGTATGATATAAGCAAAATCTGAAATGTAATCAGTTATGTGTTGTGGAGCAATCAGTTATGTGTTTAGAGAAGTAAACAGACAAATAAAACCAGATTTTTCATATAATATTATATAAAATACTCTGATATGAAAAGGTGGTAGCAATTTTACTTTCATAATATGTTTCAATCAGTATTTTCTATATGATACCTTCCGCTCAGAATCTCAATTAGCCTCAGAGGCTTTTAACTCTCCACTATTCTAAAAAGTGTGATCCCTGAGAAGGCTCAAATTTGGATTAACAATAGCATAGAGTCCATCATTATATTATGACTCTACCATAATATTCAGAGCCTAACTAGGCAGACTCCTGGTAGCAATGAAGATTAAAATCTGATTTTTAAGTAAACAAGACCTTTTACATGAAGGCTATGTAACTTTAGTTACCTCATGGCTCGCTCACAGATGCTAAGGACATATCACTCAAGGAATACGGATGGTTAAAGGTACTGATTTGTTGGTTCAATTGAGCAGTCAATACTTTAGTACCAACAGTTGTATGTCTAGTCTTGGTTCTTGGAAGACCATTAGGTTGTTTTTGAGTGACAAGAAAGCTAGAGAGATATTCACTGTCCTTATCTGAAAAATAGACATTGGAATAAATAATAAAGTGTGGAATAAAATAAAGCTATGACATATGTAACTGAAATATGAAACATGGAGTATCATGCAAATGCAAGTCCAGACCTACAATGATGTGTAGTTACTCAACATCCTCCAAAATAGTTCATATTCATTGAAGCATTTAATGAAAAAGAAAATTCCTAACCAAATTATATCTATTAAAAATGGTACTTTCAAAAAAAAGGGGACAGAGGGGAGAGAAAGAGGGAGAGAGAGAGAGAGGGAGAGGCTTGTCCTAGTCCTATGAAAGGGAAGGTGTGAAATACCCATGAAGTGGATTGTCTGTTCCCTGCCTTGCCCACAACCTGGAAAATTGTAACCGATGCAGAGTGAGCTATACTAAAGAACAGTGATTAAGTGGGTATTTCTGAACCACGACGTCCTTACCGCTCAGCTTGCATCCAGCCCAGCCCATACCTCACTGCGGCAACACCCAGGCCAGCATTGCGCGACCTACTCCCTTTTGTGTTTAGCCTTGCTGGAACTCAAATTAGCATATTTCTCACAAACAAGAATGGCTGTGAGTTGCTTTATTTTTTCCAATAAACTGCTGTTGGCTGACAGCTATCATAGAGCTAGATGGGATATTTAATACTAAAATCATGTTTCATAATGAAATGCTATATCAGCCTTAGTTTCCCTGCAGTCTCAACCGTAATAGTGTTTTCAAATCACTGTGTGATTGGTTCTCCCCCCGCCCCGTAAACAATGTGCAATTCTTGTAATATTATTTTTTCTATTACTTTGATTCCCCTAAGGTTCCAAAACTATTTCCACATTCACTGTGTTAGTATCTTCAGCTTGTTCTTACTTCTCAGCCTTGGAAGCGTATTTCAAAATCTCATTCCTGTATTGCCTAGGTTTGTCAGGAGTGAAGGTCCACACAGACAGAGTAAATAAAACATGCTATTGTTACTATTATTATTACTATTACTGCTTTGGTGGCTTCTTAAACTTGTGTGCTCTTTTCACAGTAGCTAATGCAGGAAACATCCAGGGAACAGCCCAGCAGCAGTGCTGAAATGGTTTTCCGCCTTTGCTTACATTTCTCTATTTCCTCACACCATCTCATAATGTCATTGCTTTGACCCTTATCCTGAAGCAGAGGCAATTCCTCCCCCCCTGCCCCAATTTCCTCATGCCTTGACACCTCTGTAGCATAAAGTCCAAATTAAAAAAGTCAGCAGAGATGAGTGGGTATTGAGCTACTCCAGGTTTTCCCCATAGTAGTAGTGCGAATCACCATGGGGACATTTGTAGGACATGTCTGAGCATCTCTCACTAGACATGTCCCAGCAGAACAGTGCCTGGCTAAAATGCTGCAGTAAACCAAAGGAATCTGGAGATAATTTATTAATGTTTTCCACTTAGTAACAGCGTTAGGACACATCATAGCCATTCCCACTAGGAGTTTTCACCTTTAAGTCTATGTGGTGCAGGTGAAGTGATAATGTCTGTTAGTGATTTCAGCTGCTTTTTCAAAATTCGACTGTCTTTTGTCTCTCTCCTCAGTGGGTGCTATAGACAACCTTTGGGATCCCAGCTGCAATATTCCTCATCTTTGGTTTCAGCATCCAATATATATTTCCATCGTCAGATTTGATACCATTTATTGTGTCAGTCCTCAGTTTCCTGCCATTCACTTAAATCCCTGTCTCCTCTCTCCCATTATTGCATCAGACCTGCGTTATTCCTCCTTTTTACTTACAATTCCAGGGTGCCGTAGACTGCTTGACACACACTATTATAATGGAGTAATGTGTGAAAGGTTTCATTATTTTGACATTTTTATTGTAATGAGTTTTTTCCTTTTCTTTCCAACTACTTATTTTCTTGGGAGACCGGTACTTTTAACAGCTTTATTGTTTTCACTTTACAAAGTGCAGCTTAATGCCTTCTTTTTTGTAAAGCAGTAACCACATAACTCACTTTCACTTTGCTGATGGCGTCAATGATAGTGTTGTGCTGTAAGCAAATATTTTCCCATATTCTCTCTTTGGACTGTAGGCTGCTTATGCCTCAGTGTCAATTTTGAATTATCTACGTAATTCTCCTGCATATAGACTGTTACACAGCCTTAAGCACTACTGGTTTTATTATTGCACATTACTGTCTAAAAAGGAGGATGCGTTATTCCTGCTAAACTCCCAGCCTTAAAGGCATTTATGAGCTACTTACAGTGTTTCTCTGCTACTTGCATTGTATTTGATTTGCTTTTGAGTTCAGCAAGTGTGTCTTCTGCCATTGCATTGATCAACCTTCTTGTCTTTATGAGCTGCAACCCAAAATTACCACAAGGCATATAACATATCTCTTGGAGAGCTAATGGGATGGTCATTGCACAAACCAGTTCAACAGAATCAACAAAACCTTTCCAGAATTCCCAGCAGGCTGATCTGAATATGCTGCTAAATCTAAGGGTGATTCAGCTCTATGAGTCTCATTATTTCCTGCAGTTTTACTTCATCTGGGTACCTACATAATTCAGTAGTGTCTCCCATTCTACCAGCCATGTCCTGCAGAGATCATTGCAAAGCTGGCACATGGAAGATGTACTTGAACTGCCATCAAGCTGCGTGTGGCTCAAACATAACAAGTTGCCCATCCTTTTTTTAGCATGTTATCCTACCCATGAGGACACAGGGCTGTGTAACAGCAGCTATCTTCTCATCAGTAGGCCTCTGATTTATCTAACTGAATGCACTCTGTGTCTTTGATTCCTCTACTTATGGCAGGTACTTAAGCTGTCTCAGGTCTTGCACAGCTCAGGTCCATTAACTCTTTCCACCTAGCCTTGTTCTCTGCAATGCTTATACTCATAAAGTCCATCAGTAACATATTTCTTAATTATCTTTCATGAAGGTCATATTTTGCTTTTACTTCAGCTACCGTATGTTTTCTTAACTGAGACTGTCCACACAGACTAGACCTGTCAGTATTTCCATCAGGGTTTTACTAGATACGTGCTGTGAAACTGATTTATGGATGTTCAGGCTCTCTGATATCTGCAGCAAAGCTGGACCTATTTGCCCATATGAGCTACCAGGTGCCTGGAAATCCCAGAAAACTAGCCAAAACACATATCTAAAGAGAAAAAGGGCATGTACAGATCTTGGTGGACATATGGTAGCCTAAATGGGGTTGGATAGACTTGTTTGCTATTAATAAGGTATTATCAACAAGACAGGTCTCTTCTCATAAGCTCTAGTCAACCAAAATACACAGAACCAAACTGGATTCCTAAATTCACTCTCAGTTCTTTTAAAAGGTTATGCATTTGTTCCAGGAATATGTTGGATTTCTTAACTCTTTCACATTGTAACCATTATACATTTAACCTTGTCCTACTGAGCTATGTTGTGATTTGCTACTGGATTTCTTGATATCAGACTCCGATTGTTCATTTTGCCTTTACTTTTGCTCATACTCCAATCTAAAACAAGCAGCCTGGCTCAGTAAACAAGGAAACTTAAATGTAGAGCTTTACTTAATACAAAGTATGATGTTCATGGGTGATGATTAAAACACATGGCTCACAGAATTACAGCTGCCTGTATCAAATTTAACCAATGTCCTCATGCAAAATTGAAAGGGAGGAAGAGGCTGGTTCCTGTAGTACTTTTCGGGAGGACAAGGACAGATCTCTTAGAATATGATACCCTGGGTTCAGGTCTTCTTGCTTGAAGATACTTGAGCTAAGAGGAAATTTAGAGCACCATCCCTTTCCTTTCAGATTCACATGTTGCAGCATGTATCCGCAGTGCATCTGTGTTAGCGTTGCCATGGTGACTTGGAATACAGTTTATTTTCTGACACTAACACATAGTTTTGTACAAAGTACATAGGGAAAAATGCAATGTGCTCTGAGGAACACAAGTGTCACTGAGAAATTTTACCTCCAATGCATCCGTGGCCATGACAAGGTCCTGCTCCTTAGTAGGTATCAGCCTGGTATAGAATTGCTGGGTATGGTCAAAACCTTTTCTACTTCTATGAGTATCAACCACATTACAAAGCAGTAAGGTTCTCCTGCACTTCAACACAGGGATGCACACATTGCTTCCTTCTTATTATAGAGGGAGGAGAAAGAAAACACTGACAGTATAGGGCAGGTTTGGGGAGAAGAAAGGAAAGGTGACTTTATCCTCAAAGCAGCAACACGGTCTGGTTCACAGAGTTCTGCAAAATTAGTTGTCAGTGTTCTCCACAGTTTTGAAGAATATTTTTTTTTCCACAAAAAAAATGATGTAAAAAATAATAATGGAGCTTGTGAAGTGAAGCTTTTAGTAGTTTGAAAATGGCAGTGCTAGTTGCTTGCACATCCCTAATTGCAGCTCTGTTGCATGGTTTTAGGAGCCTTTTTATTTTCTATAGTGTCACCTTCTGTTTCTCAAATTATATAGTATATAATACCTCGGTTAGGTTACTTTTATATCACCTCAAGGACAAGTGTGAACTTTATTCATATCACAAATAATTAATTGGGCTTCCAAAAGCTAAAGAAAAGTTATTTCATATGCTTAACAATTGGATGTTATTTTTATATAGTACTGCTTCAAAGAACGTGTGCTTTTTTTTCTGATCAGAAAAGTAGAGCACAGCTCAGCACAGGCCTGTGCACATTTGCTCGTGCATGTTATTCATAGACCTACCAGTGCTGATGCCACTGAAGGAGCAGAAGCCAGAAAAGGTGAAGGACTGACAAGCGTTTCATGACTGGCTATAGGAACAAAGAACTGGTCCTAAGGCAACAGGGAAACAGAAAGGGCAATAAGAGAGAATAATAAAAAGAAAATTAAAGGCCCGCTATCCGTATTGATATGGCTTTCCTTTGTTCCTAACTACAAAAATAGCCCAAACATCTAATGGATTTCTTCTCACCCTTTTACTTTTAAATAAAGTTTTTGGGGGCCACTGTTTTGCTACCTTTTTCTCCGCTCGTGAGACTTAATGGACTCTTATACCTACAGCACTTTGACCCATGGAATACTAAAGATTTTCAAGTGAAACTTGAGACAGGTTCATTTCATTTCATGAAATGTCCCTGACAAACACTTCTGAGGATGACACTAGTTTTATCTGAAAGACTAAGTCAATACTTGGCAAGATGAATAATGTCCTAAATGACCTATTTCTGTTAATTAACTAAATAGGTAGCACAGGATGCCTCCCTCAGCCAGATATGTTTATGATGTAAATGTCAGCCAGTTAGGCTGGATTTGTCCTTATCTGGTTAAATTTAAAGGTAAGTCATCTGAGTCCCAAACTGCTTGACTGAAAACAATGCATGTATTTGAAAATATCTTTCCCACTGAACATACATTAAAAAAAAAACAGCACTCAAAATTGACTCATGCTTGACCCATGAATCATCTGTCTACAATGTGTTATAAATTAAATCTTCCTTTCTAAATGTGGGGCCATTCTACACAGTATAGTATGTACAGTATTTTTCTGAATTAATCATTTCTCAGGAAGAAATAATAATCACAAATTAGAGAAAAATGCAATATATTCCATTTAAAATAAAGAGAAACACTTGATTCTTGAATGTGCCAAAGGTAAAACCCTTAAAAATGTGTTAGCTAAAAATAATCAATTCTTGTTACCATTAGGAAACAAAACTTATTAATCCAAAGTAAAATATTAACATACTATTTCTATATCTAAATATTTACAGTAATTTCTGAAAAGTTACTTTTAGTTAACAAAATAGGCATGTTTTACTTTGAAGATACTGAAAAATAATTTTTTTTTCACACTTTCTCACTCTCTCTTTTTATTTTTTACTGAACAATCTGGCAGGATGGATGATGATTTACAAAATGTTTCCACCAAATCACTAAAAGAACCAAAAGTAAACAAGATTAAAGTGGAGGACACTTCTTAAAGAAGACTTTGAAATATCCAGAAGTTGCTCCACTACCTGCTCCGTGCCAGAAAGAAGCAGCAGGTGGTCAAGTGGGAGTTCTTCTGCTTCAGGAGAACCTGGCATCCGAAGCTATAGGAGATATGCTTTAAATGGATAGCAATATGTTTGTCCCAGGAAAGAAAATAAAAAGGAAAAAAAGGAAAAATCATGATTATAAAACTGTAAGAAGAGGAAGACCAGCACAACTTGAGAACAGCTGTCACTACATTCGCCAGTTGGAAGACTCTTCCTTGCATGCTGCCTGTGCCAGGTGACTTCATCCTAGGTCACTCTCTCCAGAGATACCCTGGAGGCTTACGGCTTCTAAAAGGTCTTCCTTGGAAGTGAATTTTTAAAGCACCCCTGCAGAAACCCTCATGTCCTGTTCTAGTTTAGACAACCTTTTTGTTCTGTAACTTTATTCCATCCTAAAGCCTATGAGAATCCAAACAAGGTGCTTAAGGGCCTAAGACATAACTCCCCTTTGATTCAATAGAAGATTGTGTGTGTGTCACTGATGATGACTTCTCACTTGCATCAATGTTTTGAGGTCAGAAAGTCAATTGAACTTCAACTACAAGCTCACAGTCCAACAGGTTGCCAATCACATGGCATTTAGCAGAAAGCATTAAGCAGACACCTCTTTGGAAACATTAATAAAACAGAGGTGGGCATTGTAAGGTTCAATGGATAAACTTAGACATTCCTTTAGCATCAGGAAAAAAAAATGATAGTTTGTAAATGTGTAAGCTTCAGCTTTAGTGACTAAATGAAACTTTCTGATACCAATTTCTCCCTTTCTTTTGATTAAAAAGATAATACTGGCTTTAGTGTATTTTATGTACATCTGTCTTGTAAAATTCTGTTACAATTTGCTTTATGCAGATGCTTATAAGTGTTGCGTTACTGATAGTAATTGTAAGTAGATTTCTGACCTTCTGAAAATAACTAGATGCCTCCCAAAATAATTCCAGAAATGCTAGTAAAAATGAAGATAATCAAAAGAGTATGGTGAACCCAAAATTTCCAGCACATCTTTCCTGCAAACTAACTTTTATTGATTCATATATTTAAGAATTGGTTTTGATTTTGACTCTTCAAACTCCAGTCAATCATACTAATTTTGTTAAATTCTCCTGCAGAATCAGAAAAATATTGGGAGTCTTCTGGCAGGAAACAAATAGTGAGCTCTTTGAAATAGATATCAATTCAGAATGTTGATGAAACTACTGAAAATTTGAAACTGAAAAACAAGGGAGAAAATTTTCAAAGTACTCTTTTTTTTTTTTTTTTTTTTAGCAACTTTAAAAATGATTGATTTTCTGCAAGGCACTGAGTTTTATATTGAAGAAGTTTAGTGACAGCTGAGACGTCACATAAAGCAAAAACTATCTGTGAAGGCTATCAAAACTGCTTGCCAAAAATTCACTAGAAAAAAAAAATGTTATAAAATATCCACCTGCAGTTCTTAGAATGCATTTGATAAAAGCAGGGCAAAAAGGTTGAATGAAAAAGACTACAAAGCCATAACAAAATAAAAGTGTAGGAAATGGAAAACGGACATGATCAATAATGTGAATTTTAGTGGCTGAGTTTTGGATCAAAGAGAAAGGGTGTCCTGTAAGTCAGTGAAAATGAAATGGGAGCGTAATAACCCTTTGGAAATCAATTGGAGGAGGAGACTACTTTAAGTTATCAAAGCCATGAACATGGCTTAGATCTACATGCTGCTGGGCAGGAAAGAACATTTAAGAGTAACTCAGTGTGAGAGCTGGGTGACTGAAGGTTCTAGGTTTCCAGTTTGAGCAACAGAATTGATTTAAGAATTACCTGAGGAAATGAAAAGAGGCTGGTTAGGAAAAAAATATGATGTGTGCTTGGTTTTATTAAAACAAACAGGAATCGCAAGCAGGGTGTACAAGAGGAGATGGCAAAGAGAATATGACCAAGACGATGGTGCTGTAACAGTATACATGCAAGTGTGTGCATCGTAGAATGTGATTTTTAACAGGGATATATGCAATCTACTGATTCATACAGTATGATTAGCTTTTTCTTTCACTGACTTCATTCCACGAAAATGTTAAATATCCGTAAGGTCATATCAGAGTTTAAATACACTCTCTACTCACCTGGTGAAAGTCTCGTTACTCATAGACTGACCCTGCTAGTAACCAATTGATAAATGAGATGTTTGGACCTCAAGAGAGAGTCTGAAAGTTGTGTTTATCTATATGGATGTACTCAGGAGAGCTTTTTACAATTACTAGAATAAGGAGTTAATAAACAGTTGCAACCTTTGTGGTATTTCTAAGCCCGTTTCCTACATTATAAAGCAATGCGAGCACCTTGCCTAAGCAGGTGCTTCTAAAGTGAAGCAATGAAGGCAAATCCCACCCATCCTTCAGTGAAATACAAAATCCCATTGCTGTGGTGAGAGCTTGTAAAACCTTACACGGAGAAGAACAAAGTGCTGTTAAATTATCTGCTTTTGAAATATTGAGCACAAATCTAACCTGCTTCATTGGCTTTATGCCATTAATCTCAAGGAGCCTAATAGTCTCACCTGGTTATCCTTAGAGTTTGTCCCTGATGTCACAAGAGAATTTTGCAGTGAAATACATTGTGAATGTATTGTATCCTACATTCTAGGAAAATATACTATAAAAAGAAGATTAAGAATATCAGGTGTGAAAGAATTAGATGGGCAAGGGGGGAAGAAACCTCTTCTTAAAGCTGAGATTCCCACCCAATTGCTCAGGAGCTGAGGCTTCATGAAACACATCAGGTATCTTGAGATCTGTGATAAAACTGTTAGTTGGCACAGAGAAGTGACAAAGAAAGCCATATCAAATCATGTTCAAAATGTCTTTCTTTGCTAGTTTATGTATTTCAAATCCACTCTATAAAGCATCAGACACTCAAAATTTAACTATTATTTATGTATGAATTCTTCTGAATTTGTACAGGCTTACGCTTGTACACTGAATTTGTACACTTACAAGCTTAGCTTGACTGTAAGCGCTTAAAGCTTCTGCCAGCTTCTAATCAGCCTCGGTCATAACACTGGCATAAAAAAGGAGATTAGCAGGTATTCTTTCTTACCTTCTAATCTCACAGCATTCCTATGCCTCAGAGCCATGCTTCTTACGGGGGGCAGGGGGACTTTGATTTCATCAGATCTCAAGCAAAAGCCTGGCTAGGCTGACTTTGTAATTTTGTAGAAGATGGAGGAAATCTCCAAGCCTGTTTGCAGTTCATTATTCAGCAGTCTACCCTTTGTATCACTGCTGACCCCGGTGGTATGGAGTAATGCTTCTTGCATGACAGGCAAAATTATATTTCTAATCACTTATAGTTATCAAAGGACACATGGTATGTTTTGCAAAAGGAAGATGATTAGCTCCATTGTCCTGGCTAGCTTCCAGTTTGAAAAGCTTTGTTCACTGAATACAAATCTACAGGGTAGTTTCAAGTATAGCTCCTTCTCCCCTTAAATGTCGCGCAGCGGGGCACTCTGAGCTGTTGAACAGCTGCCATATTCCTCTGTGGAGATGGCTGTTGAAGAATATATAGCATCATTTTAAAGCTTTGGGGAATTAAAAAAAAAAAAAAAAAAAAAAAAAAAAAAGAGATGAAATTGTTCATATTTTTAGATGGATAAGGAGAAGGGTTGAGAGGGACAGAAAGATTTCTGATTATGGTAGGGAAGAGAGTAGAAAATGCATTGAGTAGTGAATAAGACCAACTAATGAAATATTCTATAGTATAATGTTTATTGCAGTGATTGGGGACAGCTGATTTCTCCTTTTTTTTTTTTTTTTTTTGAAATTAGATTAATTTTTAAGTATTCATAAGTCATCCATAAACACTACCGTCATCTGACTCACAGCTTTATTAATATTTTTAACTCAGATCTTGAGATAAAAAATGTCCTATTTCTTTTGGTGCAGTGACTTTGTGCTTATGGTAGTCAAAATGTAGATCACACCAGGCATGTCTTCAAAAGGATGAATAAAACTTGGGAAAGACCCAAAATTCCAGAAAAAAAGAATGAAAGTCTGTGTATGATGGACAGCTACATATGAAAAGCACTGCTTGAGAGCAGGATTTATCGAAGATGGGTGGATAGAATAGGCTGCTTTGATTCTGCGTCCCAAGTGCCCCTATCAGTGTGACAGGTTGGTTGTTACCATCTCCAAACATGCCATTTCATGTATCTGGGCCACAGATAGCCCTGAAGTGATCTTTCCAACCTCAAGTTTCTCTGGGTTGATGCAAGATCTGAGGTTGCTAACAGAGCTGAAGGATGTGAAGAGGTGAGATATATTATGCTGAGTAACTGGTTAGTTGCAAAGGATAGTAACCTCCTTACGTGGATCATCTAAAACCATGTGATCACAGTCTCATAGGACCCTAGTAAGCAAGATACTTGTATACAAGTGGGTAAGAAATGAGCCTCCGAACTCCTAAATTCCTTTAATTTTACAGATTTTATTTAAAATTCAGAAAAACATTATGTGGCTGAAATATATTTATAACATTATTTTTACTGTTTTGATATTTAAATTTGTATGTCTTTCTACTGGAACATCAGTTATTTTTAGCTTTGCATGAAACAGAAGGCAATGAAGAAATTAACTTAGTCTATGTGTTTCATCCAACCACAAGTATCCTACACAAACAAAAGACTTATGTTATAACAGGCTTTGAATATTCAGGTTTTATATTTAACATACTTCACCATTTAAGCCAGATAAGGTTTTTTTAGAAAAGCATTTAAAATACAGGATATCCAGAAGTTTGATCTCATTTTTCTGTTCAAAACCCACAACATTTCCATTCAAAATGTTTTGAAACAAAAACATTTTTTGTAACAAAAACAAAACCGTCAGTTAATGCTTGATATTGAATACAAGAAAAACAAAGCCATCAGAAATGTTGTTGTTTACAAGGGACAGATTCCCCACCAAAAAACAGAATTTAAGTCTAGACATTCCAAATGTCCTTCCTTCAAATGATACCAATGGTAAAGATGTTCCTCTCTTTCTGGGCCAGTTTTTGCTCGCTTTGCTACACAATGGCTGTTCAGTGTCTTACACTTTTGACATAAATCAGGCCATGATTAACCCCACATGGAATCTGGAATGTATTAGGCATGTGTATTACAAATCCTTACTGAACTGCAGAATTCCTCTGAAATCACAAGATAAACACCTTGAATGAAGTAAGACTTTCGAAAATTCTCAACAAAATTACTTGTTGCAATTAATGAAAAACACCAGACCACTGGCAATGATGTGAGTTTATTCAATCAATGAACATTCATTCGATAAAAAGGGTGCAACATGAGAGGTTTTTTTGTTAGAAGAATAATAGGATTTAAAATAATTAAAGCTTTCTTTGAGACAAGTGGGTTGTTTCTGAAACGGTTTATTTATTTTCCCTTTTTGCCCCACAAAGCATCTACTCTATAAATTCCACACAGTATCAGTGTCTGGAGATTGCTTGTGTGGATTCCCAATGTACAATCACAGTCTCCTTGGAGACAAAAGTTTTATTTATTTATTTGGATTTCTTTCAGAAAGACTTGGATTCTAAGAGAAGTGCCAGAGGTAGAAAACGGTGTCATCTCTAAGTGAGATGGTTTTGGAGTACTAAAGAATAAATAAAAGGCTTCACGTCTATCACTTCAACAAAACGTCAGTAGACTAAATGGAGTTTTACTGCAGGTGTACATACAGATAACCTTTTCCTGTTGCAGTATATGATTATGTGTATATATATATGTGTGTACATATGTGCCTATATCTACCCACCTACAGAATACTACTATATAAGGATAGATAGATGAATATAGTATATAAAGGTAGTACATAAGGATAAACAGATGTAAAATCAGGTATGGAAGTGTTTTGTTTTATTTTGTTTTTTCTTTTCTGTTCAAGCTATGTCAAAACACAGCAATTCTTCCAAGGGCTGGAGAGAGTGATATGCTGTGTACAGCCAGTGTAGTATCTCTACTGATGGTACTAAATTAAAGGCTTTCTGGTTTGATGTCAGAGGATGTACGCAAAAATTACATCAGGAACCTATCTCCCAAATGCCTAATATGAATAGGCGTTCATACTGACTCATGAGAATAAAACACAGTTTGTGGGAACGCAGCTGATTAATGTGATTTATTATTTCAATTCCAGACAGATCAAGCAGCTGAAGGCTTAGTTGTAGAATAGAGTGAGTTAGTATAGGGATTAAATTAATAACTGTCTGCTTGAGGAAAAATAGAAGACTAGTATTCTTCAGTTGTCCTGTAACCCTCTGTCTCCTCTGTCACCTTCTCTTTTTAGTGTGTGTATGAAAATCACTTTCACAAACAGTTCATTATTTTATTATTGAAAATAAGTAAAATTGTTAGGAAAGTAACTTTATAACAACTTCAATATACCTTCAAGTGCACAGACCACATTGGAGTGATGGCAGATGATTGACAGATGATAAACTGCATGCCCGATTTGTACGAACAATTAGCTTGGGCAAATAGAGTAATTGCATATGCCAATTCTGACAGAACAATTTATTTCTTCCCCTCTGTGCAATCATGGTGATTGTAAAAACAATTGTAGGGCCAATTGTGATTTAAGGCTGGGGCTGCTTCCTGTGTTAAGCTTGTACTCTCCCTAAAACTAGAGAGCCCTGTTTTGGTTGGTCCCTTGCCACTGCCATGATTAATGTGATTAGATGGAAAACTTTCATAGCATTTTGTTTAACAAACTACTGGTGCTTATGCAATCATAATGTGCAATGCTGGATGTCCCCACCCCCCTAAAAAAAAGCCAATGCTATAGTTAAATCTATTGGATTTGTATTATTAAAAGAAATGTATATTATTGAAAACGATACAGAAGACTTTTTTTTTAAATTTAAGTGAATATGGGGAGGAGAGGAATTGGTTAGATATTCTGCTTCCAAATGTTGCCTTTTTACTGTTTCTTTTGAAATGGAAATCTAATGCTAGCAAGAGTTCTGTGGTTGGCAGTAAAGCTCTCCAATTTGTTGTGTATTTGGTTTCACAGAATGTATCTAGCAGGAGCAGTACTGTAATCATTACATTGCCACAGATATGCTTCGCAAATCCTACTTGCAAATATGAGAATGGTCCTCCTTTTTTAATGCCTATCTTTGACCCTTCTTCTGCAAAGGTGGTTTCCTAGAACTAGTTTTCAGCTAAGCCGAAGAATTTCCATAAAGATGAACTGTTTCTCCTCTGATACAGAGCAATAGGGAACGGTACATGTTGCTCTGACCCAGACTGAGCAGAGACATCAAATTGAATTTCCTACATAACATGGAGTTCTCATCCGCTGCTTCTCCACCTTGTACACGCATATTCCCTTCTGAATAAAAATTCTTATATGTTCCACTGGAAAATAACAGTTCCTTATGTGCGAAAACATTATGAATGCTTGGTGTTTTGCTTGAGGTCGGCTCAAGAGCAAACAGAAATCTTGAAAGATTTTGTGCAAAAAAATGTTCATCCCTTGATATATGGACACTTCGTTTTGATCACTGTCACAGGTGATGGTGTATATAACGTGGCTTTTGGGGCATATTCTACCACCCTTACTTGTAGTCATCTAAAAGGTAGCTGTCAGCTGATGTCAGTCTTCTAATCTTCTTCCATCATCAGTAATAAGGAAAAGATACTCCATGCAGTGATTTACCCCATCCTGAGATAGCTGTATGAAATGGTCTCTGGATCTCTTTTTCTTGACTGCAGGCAACACCTAGACAATTATCTGTTATATCTAAAGTTCGGTGGGATGGATCACAGCCTTATCCATTAGAAACACTTTGAGTTTTCACAGACAGGAAACTGAATTAAGCAAACAGGAAACTCATGTTTTATATTCTCCTACTGATCTGCCAGATAGTCTTGGGTAAACTTATTCCAATGTATGTTTCACTATTTCATTCCCCACTTTCTTGTTTGCTTACTTTGTCCTACAAATGGGTTGGGGGCAAAAAAGTCTTAATAAGTATAGTCAGGACTTGATCTTCTCAGTCACAGATTTTAAAGTAGAAAGGACTAATGAATTACTCAAGTAGGACTTATAAAATTTTTTCATTTAAAAATTTAGTAGCCAGTTGCGGTAATCACCTATGAACTTTCTATTATCCATGAAGAGAGAGACATGCAGTTTATGAAAGCAATGCAGGCCATCTATTGTACATATATTAAAAGCTAGGCTGTGGATGTTATTTACCTGAACTTCCGTAAAGCCTTTGATTCTGTTCTCCACAGCATTCTCGTGAAAAAACTGGTTACTCATGGCTTGGACAGGTGTACGCTCTCCTGGATCAAACACTGTCTGGATGGCCGGGCCCAGAGAGTGGTGGTGAACAGAGTCAAATCCAGCTGGTGGCTGGTCACAAGTGGAGTTCCCCAGGGCTGTGTTGGGGCCACTCCTGTTTAACATCTTTACTGATGATCTGGATGAGGGCATTGAATGCACCCTCACTAGGTTTGCAGATGACACCAAATTAGGTGGGAGCGTTGATCTGCTTGAGGGTAGGAAGGCTCTTCAGAGGGACCTGGACAGGCTGGATCGATGGGCTGAGTCCAATGGTATGAGCTTCAACAAGGCCAAGTGCTGAGTCCTGCACTTGGGTCACTACAAACCCCAGCAACGCTCCAGGCTTGGGGAGGAGCGGCTGGGAAGCTGCCAGGCAGGAAAGGACCTGGGGGTGTTGGTTAACAGGTGGCTGAACATGAGCCAGCAGTGCACCCAGGTGGCCAAGAAGGCCAACAGCATCCTGGCCTGAATCAGGAATAGTATAACCAGCAGGGTTAGAGAAGGGATTGTTCCCCCAGTATTCGGCGCTGGTGAGGACACACCTGGAGTACTGGGTTCAGTTTTGGGCATCGCAGTATAGGAAGGACATTGAGGTGCTGGAGAGGGTCCAAAGAAGGGCAACAAAGCTGGTGAAGGGTCTGGAGAACAAGTCTTATGAGGAGTGGCTGAGGGACTTGGGGTTGTTCAGTCTGAAGGAGGCTGAGGGGAGACCTTGTTCTACACATCTCCCTGAAAGGAGGTTATAGAGAGGTGGGTGTGGGTCTGTTCTCCCAAGTAACAGGTGGGAGGACAAGAGGAAATGGCCTCAAGTTTTAGAGGTTTACATTGGATATTAGGAAACATTTCTTTACTGAAAGGGTTGTCAGGCCCTGGCACAGGCTGCCCAGGGAGGTGGTGGAGTCACCATCCCTGGAGGTATTTAAAAGATGGGTAGATGAGGTGCTTAGGGACAGGGTTTAGTGGTGGTCAGGCAGGGTCAATCTCCATGATCTTAATGGTCCTTTGCAACCAAATGATTCTATAATTCTATGAAATGAATCCAACCTTAAAAGATAAAAGTCTATCGAATTGCCAGATTTTTCATTCTAACACATAATTGCTTTCATTGCTACCGCATAGTTGAACTGTGGCTTTAGTTTTCATTTACTTCTGCAGTAGATGGAAGTTACCTTCAGGAATCTAGAAGTTATAATTATGAAATTACAAGAACTTGAAGGTTTTCATTTAGGACATGAGAGAACAAAATCAAAATACTTTTTGCCTACTGAGCAAGAACTTGCCTTCATTAAGTGAACACAAGCTCCAAAGATGCATTCAAGATAGACCATACCCCCTGCATCTATCAAAAGTAGAGGAAGAACAATTAGGATTAATGTGACTAACATGAATTTGTCAGTAAGATCAGGCAACCTGCTACTCTCTCTGATACCAGTGTGCAAAGTTCTCCCATCAATAAAATGCAGGCTTCACTATGGCACCATAAGGAATTTGTGTCCTGTTTCATGTCAGAGACTGCCAAGTTGAGACAGCAGCAAAGTTCATCTGAGCACACTTCTTCTGTGGGTACTTGCTGGCTCACAGAGAGGAAAACTAACATATTCAGAGCACAGAGATATCCCAGTGGGCTGACAAGAAGAATAGAATTATTTCCCACTGGAACTAAAAATGAACATAAACTTCATCACTGTCTGGTCCAAATGCAAAAGTCATTCTTTCCTCCTTGCGTAATAGGAATATATAAAAAGCCACACTGATAACACTGTAGAAAACTATGCAGAATGAAGGAGAGCTTTTATATAGCTGGAAATGATAATAAGGAAAAGGCAGAAGACAATGTTAGTGAAGGGAATTAGCCAGTCTGACAAGACTTAAGACATACAAATGAATTTGGCAGAAGGAAATAAAAATATTTCAACTGTGGAAAAATTGAGTTCTTGCACATAGAGATGCAAGTGTAGCTGTCCCTTACATAGCATGGTGGACATGTACATGTCTTTGATTCTTTCTGAAAGAATAACTGACGTAAATAGGGTCTGCTTAAATTGACATGGAGAAGCTTCAGGGCTAGGAAAACCCAGACGTCTTTATTATTTTATTCATATTTGCTATGCAGCATTTTTTGGAAGGCGGTAACTAAAAATGTTCTATTTAGAAGAGTAGGTGTTTTGTAGCCATGATGTAGCTATAAATTATCAGAAGAGATGTCTTTTTTGAAAAGCTTTTGGGAATTCAGGAATTCTTGAGGTCTCCTAGAGAAGTTTTTATATAAATATGTTTGCATGGTGGCTGGCTGTTCTTCCCCTCTCTTACCTCTGAAGCAGTATCAGATAACTAATTACAAACGTCACTTCTTACATATCTTGACACTCACTTCGGGATAAGTGATTCTTGTATCTCTTTAGTCATGATCTTGGCCATTGAAAGAGAAGTACTACAGGAAGAAAATTAAATGAAAGCTGTTTGGGCCCAGATGGTTAGCAGAAGTGTGCCTCTTGGGGAGAAACGGCATGGTCTGCATCTATCCTAGCAAAGTGGAACATGCTTGGGAAGATTTCCTGGCACTGGAGTGTGATTATTTATGCTAGTAAAACATTAGAAGGTTTTCTGGCATGATTTTGGCCCATTCCAACAAATTATTTCCCTGAACAACTTCTGGACATGGTTTGGCAGCTGGAGCAGCCCAGAAGCCATTCCAGCAGGCAGTTTGCACACAGGCATCCTGCTCTGGAGGCTGAAACTGTTAGAAAAGATAAGAGATGTCCTGTACCAGTTGGCCTCATTGCTTAAAGATATCACTGGATACATTTAATTTGGCGGTTTAGATGTGGCCATAGTGAATCCTGTTCCCACATGTGAGCACAGGAACAGGCCAAAATCTTGGCTGGAAAAAATTTCTTCAGAGGAAGAGAGGCTCAAGATAATGTTACATTTGAAATCATTTTATTACACTGATTATTTTTAAACCTCAAGGTATGATTAAGAATTAGATAAAGAAAAATATTTAGTGCTCAGGTGATAGAGTTTTGTCTTCATTTTTCTAAAACAGAAACGCATTTCTGGAAGACAACATGATTTGAAAGATATCACAGTACACACATTTTTCTTCCTCAGTGTTGAAGACATTTTGTTGCCCAACTTATTACATCAATAAAATAGAAATAAAGTAGATATTTAGTGACTGAAGGAGATCAGAAATATGAATACACTGTTTGCATTTCACTTAGTGAGGTTAGTGGGATTTACTTAGGTTAGTGAGGTGAATACAACAGCCTGGAAAGGCAGATAGGCAAAGCAGACAAAAAGAATAGATTGTATTCTGCAGTCCTGAGAAAACAGCCAAACAGCTTTCCCAAAATAAATAGCCAGTTCCCTATACGAAGTGCCCATGAGAGTAATTACTGCAACTGACTTGTATTCTATAAAAAACTTTTACATCAAAATAATGTCAGTGGCTTCAGAGATTGCACCAGACAAAAGGAGCTCCAACAGTCACTGTAATTTGAAGTCTCTGTTTATATCATATAAAATTGACTTTACCCCCTGTTAGCTTTCAATATTGACCACAGAGTGTTTTTTATGAAGTGAATTAAAATAATAGAAAAACATAGATTATTGAGTAGAAAATTTCTAGAGGGAAACTGAAAATATATCTTTAAAAAACAAACCTCCAGGATAGAAGTGGTCAGGGAGGCGATTCTCCCCCTCTACTCTGCTCTGGTGAGACACCACCTGAACTGCTGTGTCCGGCTCTGAGACCCCCAACACGAGAAAGAACATGGAGCTGTTGGAGTGAGTCCAGAAGAGGCCACTAAGATGACCAGAGGGCTGGAGCTCCTCTCCTGTGAAGAGAGACTGAGAGAGTTGGGGTTGTTCAGCCTGGAGAAGAGAAGGTTCCAGGGACACCTTCTAGCAGCCTTCCAGTACCTAAAGGGGCCTACAGGAAGGATGGAGAGGGATGTTTGAGAAGAGCAGGTAGTGATAGGACAAGGGGGAATGACTTTAAACTGGAAAAGGGTAGATTTCAATGAGCTCTAAGGAAGAAATTCTTCCCTCTGTGGGTGCTGAGGCACTGGCACTGTTTGTCAAGAGCAGCTGTGGATGCCCCATCCCTGGAAGGGTTCAAGGCCAGGTTGGACGGGGCTTTGAGCAACCTGGTCTAGTGGAAGGTGTCCCTGCCCATGGCAGGGAGGCTGGCACTAGATGATCTTTTAGGTTCCTTCTGACCCAAATCATTCACTGATTTTGTAATTCTATGATATGATAAAAATGCTTGAACAATCAAGATGAGATAACATAGTCAAAAATCTGGAAGTATTCTGAAACATATATTAGAGGATAATGATTTTCTGAAGGAAATAAGCTTTGACTATTATTCTATTTCTAATCACCACAGTATTAAAAAAGATATCACCTAAAAATGTGTGATGAAGGCAACACAACTAATTTGGGGTTTTGTGGAAAGAGAATAAGAGGGATCTTATTACAGTTATTTCCATTGGAGTCATTTAAGAAGGAGAAAAGAGAAAGGACTTTAAGATTCAATTGCTTTCGGACCACATGCCTGCCATGACATAGATATCAGTCCTAATGCTGAAGAACAGTCTAATATGGAATGGAACCTTAATGGAAATCAAAGGTACAAGACACAAAATCAAATTATGGATGTTGGCTTGTACTTTGATTGTGTCAATGTGTGCATTTGCATTAACCTGTTTCATAATTATCTCCAAGAAAACACTCAAAGTAACAATTTCTATGAGTGTAGTTTTCTTATCATTTCTTGGTATTGTATGATCCACATCTACTTCTGCATGAAGACCAGGAAATGCTATAACATGTTTTGTTTACTCCACACTAACTATATTTTTTGAGATGTTTCTTTTTATAAGATTCATGAAAAGCCATGGGTGAAGCTATAGGTATTTTGGTTGTTAGTCTCTGTAAACACTGTTGAAATATTTGAAGATCAGATGGACTGGCTCTTGTCCATTGCCAATATGAATTCACAATGAGTTTATTGCTGGCAGGACAACCTTTGAAAATGGTTTCTTTGGGGTGGAGAGGGGAAGAAAGACCAAGTAAAAGAACAGCTGTGACAAACATACGTGTACAGCTAACAATGACAAAAATGTATTCCTTTTGTATATGAAATACCAAAAACTTTATTTTACTCCCCAGGACAGGAGATAACTAGTGTTCATTTACTCATAGTTATTGCTTGGTATTGTTGCCATAGTTTATCTCTTGTGAACCCTCCATGTGTACTCATAAGTAATGGAAGGTAAAAATGAGTGTTTTAAGTAACAGTGTAAGAAACAGTGTAGCACGGATTACTACCATTCTTAGCTCAGACAGAAAAAAAAGAAAAAGTAGGACAAATCTTGTTGTTATTCTTTTCTTAATAATGTTTAGATCTTTAGGGCTTTTGATATTACTCTTGGGATAACATGATTAAAGACAACAAAATACTCTCAATTATTATTTATAAATTATTTAAGAAAGAAGACAATTAAAAAATCAAAAGGAAATGCAAACTTAAAGATGTGTATGTTTTCTTCATGAAGAGTTTTCAGTTGGGAGTAGTCTGTTACACAAAAGCAAAATTTAAGTAAAATATTTTATTACTTTATTTTATTACTTTATTTTATTATTTTATTTTATATTTTCAAAGCAGTAGTCAGTTGAAAGAATATTATGATATCCTTGACAACAGAGTATATTACATAAATGGATGAAGAAATCACTTGTGTTAGGGCATCTGAATACTTCATCATCATCAATACTATAATATATCATCAATATACAAGATTGGTTTTGAAAGGACAAACTGCATTCACCAAGTCAATAAAACTGAGAATACAGCTAACTGGGTCAGTCCAAAAAACCTCTATTTTCATTGAAAAGTCATTGTTCCTCTTCTAGCCTCCAAACCCAATATGTACATATGAATGACAGCACAGCACTCATGAAACACTGTTGTAGTTTATATGGAAGGCAATGAAGTAGGTTCTATCCAGATCACAGTTTCTAGCATGTATTTTAAAATCTGAGATAACATGAAAGGTGTCTCTGCATGAAATAACTGTCATCTAAACATGGTAATAAAGACCGGCTTTTTCACCTTAATTTTTTATACAAAAGAGAACTATCACACCTCTATAGTTTGGTTTGCATCGTTATTTCAGAGGCAGCAAAGGCAGAGAAAAGCAAGGGTCAAGATGAGCAAGGGGTCAAGTCCTCGATGATCTTAAAGGTCTCTTCCAACCTAACCAATTCTATAATTCTATGATTCTAAGACTGCTGAGACCAGGGGATAATGATGTGTGTGTGTGTGTGTGTGTGTGTGTGTGTGTGGGTGTGTGTGTGTGTTTGTTGGGAATAAAGGCTCAGCCATTCTTCTGGCTGGACAAAGGGCAGGGAATTGCAGCAGGGTGTCTTTATCGGGTAGGATGCAAGGACTCCCCTGGTGCAGAAAGCCCACTGGATTTTGTCTCTGGTGGTCTGGGAAGGAAAACTTCCCTGGGTCCTGAAGCCTTACAGAGCTGGAGTCCCTTAAAATACAGAAGTATAAAGTCACCCCCCACACCCATCCCATTTATTAAAGGAAAATTCAGATTTTATATGTTGGTCTATAATCCAGTCCAAGAAAATGACACCTGTGTCTAGTTCCTTAAAACCAAAATATTTTCTCAGTATTTTCATTAATAGTCACTGTTTCAGTATAAACATTTTTCATGAAAGATTCAAAACAAATTGATCTCATCTTTCTCACTCTTCAATCCCAGTTGCTATATTTTGCAGTTAAACAATATGATTTATGGCTATTTATTGACACAAGTCAAAGTTTCAGTTAAATGCCAAAACCGCAGCATTTAAAAGGTTTAACCATTTTGCATTGTCTTCGGTCTTCTCACAAAAAAAGGACTCGAAACAGGAACTCTGAGAAGCATTGCATTAAATTGTATGTGTAATTCATATATAAAATTAATATATAAAGAATATAGCCTAATAGGTCAAGATCTTGCTTAAAAATTTAGTTTATAATAATCTCTGACAACCTGTTCATCCTTCTTACCGGAATGAAGCTGCACAGAATATTGCCTCCTTTCACATTTAATATAACCACCTGATAACCAGTGAGGCCTAACACTCCAGCTCCATGCCCTGTATATGCCTACTGCTCTCTATTATCACACTTTTGAAACTTTCAGTGACCAACTGATCTTTCTTTGGTAATTTTGCTATTTAGTAGCTTTGTGCCTTGGCAACTGCCTACAGTAAATCTGAAGTCTTTCACCTTTGTACTGTCTCAGCTACTCAGAAAACCACCCAAACCGGAACTGTTTTGATCTATTTTTTACTCTCTGTGATTCCTGTGTTAACGAAGATTTCAGAAAGAAAAACTTTAGTGTGTTGTTCATCACCTTTCATTGAGTTTCTATTTCAGTGCATTTCGGTATAAGAGTATAAAGATGATACTCTATAAATGTATAAAAGAAAAAGCAAACAAAATACATCAGAAACTAATATTCTGAGTAGTCACAGCTACTGGTTATTCAGCATGACATCTGGCAGTTTACGCTTGCTTAGTGCTATGTAGGTATGAAGTTAAGATGAGGCTGGCTGTTATTTAAGACAGTTCAATCGTTATAATGATGCTGGGAAATGAATTTCTTTCATCCCTGTTACCTCCATGAGCGCTGCTGTTTGTCTGACCAGATTGCCTATCATGCTCAGCAGCTTAACAAACTCAACCAGCAAGATCATTTTATCAGCAGAATGGAGAATTCACAGCAAGGTGGTATTAAATTCTAAGAGCATGACAGTTCCCTTTACAGATTATCTGTCACCCCATCAATGGTGGCTTTAAACAACATCAGTGACAGGATGCAGACCTTGTCTAACTCATTGGTCTATACTTTTATCTCAGGCAAATTTCATTTCCATTATTGAGTTACTACCAGTAACATTGTTTTCCAAGGATCTCTTGAGTTCTTTCATCAGGTTGCAGCTGCATTACGCCAGAGATACCAAGTGTACCAAATTGGTTTATTAAATTTAGACATCTAAACGAACAATCTTAAGCTGAAGACCTAGTCAGTAGTGAATTTCTGTCACATTCTGTTTTTTTGCTGCAGTGTGCATTGCATATTTGAGATGTTTTCAAACAATTAATTTTTTTCCTTCCTTGAAAAACGCACCAAGATGGCATCTTTCTTTAATATATCTTTTTTTTGAATATGAGAAGAGTACCATTGTTACTTTCAGTGAGCAGGTTATGTATTAGTGCTGTTCTGACAGAGTCCATCCAAAGAACAGCAGTATTATCAGTATCTCAAAAGTAATACTGTAAACCTTTAATTCCTTTCCATAAATTCATTCATTAAGGCTTTCTAAGCCACCGATAGGAGAAAACAAAATAAAATATTGTGATTTGCAAAGGAATCTGATAAACTGTATGACAGAATCTTGCACTGAGAATGCTTTTTGTGCCTTCCTTTCCCGCTGTTTCCTTTTTACTAGAAGTTCTTCAGACAGAAAGTATATGACTATATTATAAAAATGTCACATATACTGATAGATATGGCTAACATCTGAACGGCTCAGAATCTAGCGTGGGTGAGAATGGACCCGCGAGGACGGGAATGGCAGTAAGATCTGTTTGCATATGGGAAACAGGAACACTGGCACAAAGGACTTGCCACACCACCAACACCACAACAGCTAAAGTTTAGACCCTTGAAATTAAATCTAGAACATGGAACAAAAGGTTTCTCTGCAGTGTCTGAGGGGGACAGATCTCCTCAGAATAGTGCCGCAAACTCACATCGCATCAGACACGGCTGAGACTCAAATCCAGACAATAGGGAATGGTGTGGATGGGGCTGTATTTCAAACACTTCCCCCTGGGATTTAGGCACCTTATGTTGGGCTGCACAGGTTTCATAGCCTCAGAGCCTCTCCTGTAGGTAGGTATCTAAGTTTCTACTTCCAAATATGGAGTTAATTTCTGTCTTTTGTGTGAAGTTTTAAGAATAATAGATTTGCCTTAATGTTACCTATTATCCAATAAATGTAAGCTGTAGAGTGTGCTTTAGTAAAACGCTTAATTGCAAAATGACATGCTCTATTATTCTGGTGGCTGGAGAGGAAAGAAAGAGAGAAAAAATTTTAACAGCTCTCTAGTTCAATACTTAGCATTCTTGTTGGAGGATATTTGATAAATATTCTGCAACTCTGAGGCTTAAAATCGAGATACTAATTGACTGATGTACTTAACTCTCAAATATTTTATTATTAATATATCTGAAATGTTTTGATACATACCATCCCAAATATTGCAGGTGTTCACAGTCTTGATCAGAATATAAATTTCATTACTAGTCTACCACATCAGATTTGGTTCAGAGTTTAGGAGGTTTTTTTCAGAATTCATTGTCTCCTTTTTCAAACTCTAAGACACATAGGTTAGAAGAGACTTATGCACGGTTAGAAGAGACTTATGCACCACTTTGACATTATGACTTAAACTCTGTGAACTGGAATATATCTGAAAGAACCAAACTGAAATAAATTCTACAATACTTGCCCAATTAGGCACAGCAAACATCGAGATTTTTTCCAGGACAAATGCTACAGCTGCAGTATTGTTCTTCTGACTGATCTTGGTACCATCTCCTGGTATATGTTTTTCTGATACAGTCCTCAACAGCCATGGGTTTTGAAGACAGATTGGAAATGTATTTGTAACGAGTAAGTGATAAAATTTCTTTCACAATATGATACTCATTTCTCATGTATCTTCCAACTTCATTTACTACTATTCCAAATAAAGAAAACACAAAACAAGAAGAAAGTAAGTCAAATTTCAAGAGAGACTACAAAAACTTCTGCAAAGAAGTAAGCTGAATTGTCATCCAAATATTAATAGAATAAGACAAGATGGTAACAGTGTAAAGAAACCTGACAACCTAATTTACACTTATATCGAAGACCCCAGTGCCTAGAACTTGATGTACAACATATGCACATCAATCAGTCTTCCTCTTAAAGTTTGACGTTAAAATGGATTTGTAGTTGCTCAGTTTTTTATGTGGAGAAATACTAGGATTCAGCTCATTAAAGCTGTGTAGGTACCTTATTCCCAATCAGCTGCTTTTTTGCCACAGGGAGACGATGGGTAAGATCTCATTAATGCATTTTTTATGCAGTGTCCAGGTATAAACAAATGCATCCACCAATCATAGAATCATAGAAAGGTCTGGGTTGGAAGGGACCCCAAGGATCACAGAGTTCCAACCCCCCTGCCACAGGCAGGGCCACCAACCTCCAAGCCTGGATCTACACAAGGTTGCCCAGTCTGCACTTAAATATCACTAAAACTGCCTAACTCCCAAATTCAGATCCCTAGTAGATATTTCTTCCAAGGTTTTCTCTAATCTGACCACGGAAGAGACCACACTGGAGCAGGTACCTGCTGCAGCCCATGGAGGGCCCCACGATGGAGCAGATGGATAATCCTGAAGGAAATGTGGCCTGCAGAGAGCTCATGCTAGAACAGATTTTTCTGAAGGACTGCAGCCTTTGGAGAGTCCACATCAGAGCAGAGGAAAAATGTGAGAAAAAAGACCCATGAGAGAGAAAACACTAGGTAGCAACTGTAACCTCCTACTCCTCACACCCCTGGGCTGCTCGGTGACAGAGAGGAGTCTGCAGTGAGCAAGCAAAGTTGAGCTTCAGAAAAGAGGAAGAAAAAGTGTTGTTTTAATGTTTGTCTTTTTGTTACTTGCTACCTCGGCTCATAATTAAATAATCATAATTAAATACTTATTTTTGTTGGCAGTAAATTAAATTAGTTTTACACAACTCAAGCCTGTTTTTCCCATGATGGTAACTAGAAAGCAATCTCCCTATATTTATCTCAACCCATGAGCTTTCTCATCCTTTTTTGTCCTTCTGCTCCAATGAGGAGGAGGAGTGAGTAAGCAACAGGGTGGGAGTTTGGCTGTAAGCCAAGGCTAACTCACTGTGTCTCATGCTAAGACTATTTTTTCCCCATTATATCACTTTATATTTGTATGTGTGGAATTTCATTTGACATTTTATTGCCTAGATATTGTGGCCTCTAAGGTCCTTTTGAAATTCTTCACAGTCTGTCCTTTTCCTAAGTGCCTCATATAATGTTGGATCATCATCATTCACATCATATTATCACCATACACATCACCCCTCTTCTTTAGGTCATTTCTTAATACGTTAAACAGAATGAGTTCCAGGACAGAGTCCTGCACAACTTCCACGATGACCATCCTGCATGTCAAGAAATGACCTTTTTCTTTTATCCTTGATTTCCCAACTTTTAACCAAAGATTAATGCATGTTAGGGTCTTCCCACTTATCCCAGCATACTCGACATCTTTAAAGCCTATGTCGAAGCCTTTCATTGGAAATTTCTTAGGAAATGAAAACAGACATTGTATTTCCTACTACTTTAACCCATGTTCCTTGACCTCTTTAAACAATGCTTTCTACTGAGGCCATGATGACTTTTCTCAATATAAAGGAAATTATTCAAGCATCTACTAATTCTATAATTTCTTAGTGTTGCTATTAATTTTCCCAGTGGAGATCTTAAGTTTAAAGGACTGTTCATCCCTCAACACATCTGGAAACTTTCTAAGCACTAGTATCTCATCCCCCATCTTTTTGTCTTCAGGTACCATGAAGTTTGAAGCAAGAGGTAATCTGACGGATTGGTCTAGATGACCTTTAAATGTCCCTTCCAACTCAAACTATTTTATGATTCTATGATATACAACTATGAGTAATGCCTTTATTTCATCCGTGAGAACTCTAGAGGTAATACTATCTGGCTCTGGTAATTTGTTAGCGTTCATTATGTCTATTTGTCTTATAAACTCTTCTACGGTTGCCTTCACAGCTACTCGATGCTACAGTGATTAGAGCACTTCAACGTAGCCTGGGAATCCCATGTTGAGTTCTAGTCCAGAAACATTTCCCCTGCCTATCTGGGCACAATGCAGGAGATTTTTGTCAAAAAGTCACCATGGATTGGCACAAATACCATTGTGGACAGAGACTGTAATTCTTCTTTAGTTCAGTATAGTAGTGGTGTCCCTGGTTGTGGGATATCTGGCTTCCATTCCATCCTTTGCTGGTCAGGGTTAAAACCCAGACATTAAATATTTCAAACTCTGGTTTAGGTATTCAAGAAGCCTTAGGTATTCTTCAAGGCCTGAAACTGCTACACTTTACAGAACAACTAAATATTCATTGGGCAAAAGACTCTATGATCCTAGTGATTAGGGTATTCATGTGGCAGGGAAGACGTGAGTTCCTGACATTTTAATGAATATTTACATAATTTTGTATGAAGTATTCACTGGAGTAGAAGCGGCAAGTTGCCTGATCACTTACCTATAGAATCATAATTTTCTTGTCTTTCAGCTCAATTAATTTTTAATCATGCCTCACAAAGAGGAACAGCCTCAGGAGGAGGAACTGTCTTCACAGAATGTCCTAACGTTTTGCGCATTTATCTAATGTTAGTTTTTGAAGTCCCTCAAACACTGAAGAGATTTGAATCTGTTGTACACACTTTCTCAAGATACTTGACAAAAAGGGAACATCACTATCATCTCCCCCTTCCCGCCCCCCC
>KL258404.1:0-18079 GCA_000699545.1 Podiceps cristatus
TGCAGCCCCTGGGAAGACCCACATTTGGAGACATCTATGGAGGACTGTCTCCCGTGGGAGCAGGGCAGAGTGTGAGGAGCCCTCACTCTGTGGAGGAAGTAGCGATGGACTGACCACAGCCCCATTCCTTGTCCCCCTGTGTCGCTCAGGGGGAAGAGGTAAAGAAATCAGGAGTGAAGCTGAGCCTGGGAAGAAGAGTGTGGGGGAGGTGTTTTTAAGATTTAGTTTTTATTTCTCATTACCTTACTCTGCTTTGTTTGGTAATAAATTAAATTAATTTCGCTGAGTTGAGTCTGTTTTGCCCGTGACGGTAATTGCTGAGCAATCTCCCTGTCCTTATCTTAACCCCCAAACCTTTTGTCCCCCTGCCCAGTTGAGGAGGGGATGGATAGAGCAACTTCATCAGTCACCTGGCGTGCAGCCAGGGTCAACCCACCCACAAGTTCATACCCTCCTCGGTTATCTTTAGGCATACATGTGAGGTATGACCATTGCTTACTTTCTTCTAAATGAAGGACACCAGCAAATGCAAAAGGAAATTTACTACCAGAATGGGCTGACTATGAAAAGCTTCCAGTCCTGAACAGTCATATCTAAAAAGTATGAAAACCAGAAGAATCAGTCTGTACAACAGAATATCTGAAACGTATGAATATATGAAAATAAGCATAATACACATTTCTCAAAAACAATGTTCAGAAAAAAGAACAACACTAAGATGAGGGCCAAAGAACAAATTAGTTAATTACAGTCTTGTTAATTAAATGCATCTGTGACTCCTTACTGACCTTTTTTACTAGATGACTCCAGACAAGACTCCATTTGAAGTGTTTATGAAGCACAGTTTTTGTTTGTTGAAAAAGTTAGGCTGAAGAATTTATTAACCTTCTAACATAAGAAGCCAAGAGGAAAAGAATTAAAAGTTGATATAATTTTTTCAAATAAAACTTGACATGCCCTTTAAAATTACACTAAAATGCTTATTTTTTTTCAGATTATTTTTCAATACAGAATTAATATAAGGAAAAACGTATTAGGTCTTTAAATTTGAGCAACACTCATGCTCAAAAGTTCTAGTCATGGCATATTATGTGTATTTATGCATAAGCAGAAGACAATGCCACTATGTATTTATACTCACTAACACAGGTAAAGAATGAACATTGCATTTGACATTGTAGTATATATACCATATTAATATTACTTAAGGGAACAAAACACAGAATATAGAGACCAGTAGAAGGAAGAAGTGAATTTGCTGCTGAGTTTGCAATTTAGATGTGTAAGACAAACAGATTAGCATTTATTAAATGAAGCAGGAGACACTGTCAGTTACAGTACACAAGACGAATCAAAACTATCAATCAGTCAAGAAAACAAATTGTTCATTCACAGATTTCCTAAAATTATTTGATTCCTAAAGTGATTAACAGTACTAGAAGTTTATAATCAGGGGACAAAGACA
Organism: Podiceps cristatus; assembly: GCA_000699545.1. Taxonomy (NCBI): domain Eukaryota; kingdom Metazoa; phylum Chordata; class Aves; order Podicipediformes; family Podicipedidae; genus Podiceps; species Podiceps cristatus. The sequence continues at coordinate 1,466 of KL258404.1, forward strand.
CATAAAACACAGTAGACAAGCTGACTAGGAATATACTAAAAAAAAAAATAATCCTTAATACAAGATAGTTACAAAAGGATCATTATTTCTGCTTTGCTAAATGTACTTACCAGTTAAATTACAGAGATCATTGATCATTTTCTCAACAGTAAAACAGCATTCTAAGTATGTTATTTGGCTTACTTTCAGCGAAGATTCATAACTAGCTTGGAGAATAAGACTTCAAATCCAGAAGGACTTAAAACAATTTCTTTACTTGTTTCTGCAGGCTATTTGGCAACATGGAATGATGGGTTATCCTGATAGGAAGATCCGAATTTGTCTTCCTATGCTTTTTTTGAGTGTAAGAACTATGACCTCTGCATGTGTCTGAGCAGCCCCAGGAATGTACTCTACAATGCAAAGTGAACACGTATTCTGACACCTTCTACTTACATAATTCCAGGCATTTTCAAGGCAGTCAGTCAAGTCATTGATTGAAACATCATAACCCAGAAAAACTTTAGTTTTGTCAAAAGAATGTACTCTACAAAGTAGAGTGAACAAAGTGAAAAGTAAAAAAAAAGTGAAAAGTACAAAGTGAACACGTATTCTGACACCTTCTACTTACATAATTCCAGGCATTTTCAAGGCAGTCAGTCAAGTCATTGATTGAAACATCATAACCCAGAAAAACTTTAGTTTTGTCAAAATTGGTTTGCAGTTCCCAAACCAATTCTTTCACACTTCCTGTAAGATTCAAACATTTAATCAAACTCTGTAAAGACAGCACTTTAACTGGTATAAGAGACTCCACAGTGGATAAAACCCACAAGCCTATCTAGATAGGAAGTCTTGGTAAATTCTAGATTGTTAGCAGATATTTGGAATTGGGGAAAGGAAAGAGGAGGGGAACATCATCTTCTGAGCTAAGCAGCAATGTGCTTTAAAGTTCTAAAGCCTATCTGTACTTAACTATTAACTTGGAGGAAAACATCCTGAAAGAGAAACAACCATGAACCAAATTGTTGAATGAATTTCTCAGACATCTAGTGTTTGTTAAACACGTGTAAGGTTTGGGAATAGATTGAATACACCTGTGATACTCATACAACATATACATGGCATTCCCCATATCAAGATAGAAAGATTCTGTCATGCCAAGTAGTCCTAACAGAGGACATAGAGCATCAGACTTTGACAAAATGAGCTCCACTGCTCATTTTGTCTTGTTAATATCTGGCTGGATCCAAACATAAATAATAATGAGAAGAGGTTACATCAGGTTACTCAGATGCCGTATCATGTGATGATCGGTTTTGAAACTTAAAGCTTCAACAGCCTTGGCTAAGCTGTGAAAATAAATAAATGAAAAGAATTGATTCAGAAGAGTCTACGTTCAATGCAGAGAATGCAACTACAGCTGTTGTACAGTCCTAGGATACAGAACTTGGACAGGGACAGCTTCTGGTTGAAATGGAACTATGAGTTTCATATGGGAAACCGTATTTGAATTACTGAAAAGTTTCTGAAAAGTATGACATGATTCCTAGGAAAAAGAATGTTGTTCTACAAAAATATGAGAATAGCAACAGCATATCTGAGAAATAAACAGTTTCTTCCCCCATTTACTGCCTCTCACAGCAGGCATCATCAGGTGTTCCAAATAAAGAATAATTATGGAATACTTAACTCACTACCAAGTTTTTTCCTATTCCTAGGTAATAAACAACATAGACAAAGAAAGAAAAATAGAAATAGCTGTGAATTCATAGGGATAGGGTGAAATGGGATGAAAGAATTAGAAATTATAGGAGTTTAAGAGTCTAGAAACCAAAGAACACTGGGGTGAAAAGTTGCCATGAAAGATATTTTTTGCAAAGGAAAGGAGAATTCAGTGTGAATCAATTACCTTTACTACAACTGCTACAGTACACAAACACAGAGTGAAGAAACCTGCAGCCAGAATTTCTGGTCACATCTGGGAGAATGAAGTCTAGAGCAGGGGAATTAAGGCCTTTTCACAGAAAGCTCTTTTCAAACAAAACAATAACACAAGAGGGTATGTTTCTCCAGAATACGTGGCAGGCAAGTACTGCGAGTGCTCAAGGATAATATTAACAAAGGATCCTAAATGGCCAGCATTTTATTTGGAATATCTAAAAATTGTTCACAATGACAGGAAATGGAATCCTCTTGACTCCACTGAATCAATGGATTGAATAGAGCTTTCTCTGTACCAGCTCCTGGGAATTACACTGAAGTTCCGTGTGAAAGCCATATATACACTTTCTTGTGTTTAGAAGCACTGTATTCGTAAGAGAAAAAGCAACGAAAGCCATACAGACCACAAATCCACAGAAAGAGTTCGTTAAAAGAACTAGTTATGTAGTTAACAAAAGCTGTTGATTCAAATTACCAACAATTCAACACTTAGAAATTTTATTCAGAGCACACCAATGAAGCACTCACAATCACTCTTTTAGCTACATTGTTCCATCACCAAATAGTCACACTAGACAATCTTTGTTGGGAGAAAAACACACCATTTATTGCTATCTTTTTGACAAGGACATGTCTCACCTAAAGTAGCCTCAGGCCTGATGCGGATTACTGACCCACATAATGATAGTAATCTAACTCTATGTAATGCAGAAGAATAGGACACTGACTTCTTTTTTACCATTCCAGTTCGTGTACTATGACAAGTGCATATATTTATGAGTCTTAAGATAATTTTCCAAAAACATTAAGAATAGTCAGTTCCATCTGAGATATATGCTACAGGTCTTAAAACTGTGGAGGCATTGCATTCTCAAAACGTTCTCAGCACCCAGGGAAACACAGCTGTTTCTCTAAGATGAAGAGAAGAACTCGGGTTCTGGAATCTACAGCCTTTCATATGTATTCCATTTGCTCAGTGGTTACTCACAAGATCTTTGGGAAAGAAACAGTATTTTGCTAAATATTTATATATCGCCTAGTGCAGTGTGTGACAAGAGTCCTTAGTTAAGTCTCTCAGGCGCTACTGAATATCCTGTGACTTCCGATGTTCTTGTGCTGTAACAGAAATCATAGAAGCATAAAATTATATAAACCTGGGTTGGAAGGGACCTCTGGAAATCACCTGGATATGCTGAACGTAGAGCCTTAGATTAGATTACCCTGGACCCTGTCAAACTGAGCATTGAATATTTCCAGGAAGGGAGATTCCACCACTTCTCTGGGTAACCCATTCCAATGTTAATTCTCCTCAACAATGAAGATTTTTCTCCAATATTCAGACAGAATTTCCCCTGATGCAACCTGTAGACATTGCCTCTTGCTTTGATACATCGTTGTGCTATGCTTGAGCCTTTTTTATGATCGTATGAATTTGTACACTTACGACTCCACTTCTGTAGCATCATCAATGTATCAAAACACAAGACACAGCACATGGTCAAGTGTATCTGCGATCTTATTTTTTCTAGGATACCATGATTAAAAGGGAATCATAGAATTTTGTCATCAAATCTTGTCATCAAACTTATTTAAGTGAATTTGCACAAAGTACAGAAGATTTGGAGAAAAAACTCAGTGGATACATTTTAAAAATTCAAAAATCATCTTAGGTTACTAAATCTTTCAGGATTTACAGCATTATGCTTTTCAAACTTCCAAAAGAAATATTACAATAAAAGAACACAATAGTTATAAATCGTATTAAACAAACAATTCTGTGAATAGTTAAGCTAATGATCCCTGATTTCCATTGGATTTGCATCTTATGATTGAGTGACTTCAGAGTCTGTGATTAAATCTGTGTCTGAAGCTTCTCTGCAGTTGGACCTTTATAAGGTCCCGCTTCCCTGTAGACTCTGTAATGCCTGTTAGGATTCACTAACCCACATAACAGCCCTTTCCTCTGTTAGGACCACTAACAGCATCTCTCTCTCCTTCTTTGTTCACCCATTTTAATAAAATCTGCAGAAATCAAATTAATTGTTTGATCTCAGCTCTTTGGGATATTTTGTTGAAACCAGTCTGTAAGTTCCAAAGGTATCAGTGAGAGAACATCCATTATCCAACAAGCCTTATAAGAAGTCAGTAAAACAACTCACAGAAATTCTAGTACAGCTGAAACAAGTACACTTTTATAAACTTTGCCAAATTCAGGAATATAAGGATTGCTAAGAGCACATACATCATTTAAATGCTATTAATAATACTTTGTCCTTAATTCAAACAAAATACTAAAGACGAAGGGACATTGTGCACCTATCCCATAAACAGTACATGCTGTTAATTACCTTGAGAGCATTTATTAAATCAGTAATACCTTAGTCTGTTATGTTAAAAACAAGCGTTGTCATCAGGTATTTCTTTAAACTAGCTATTAAGTTCTGTTAGGATGTAAAATTACAATATCCCCTTTTCAATTATGTGCAGTTCTGATGCTGATTAGTTTTCGTAAAATGCAGCAGAGATTCTAAGGAAAAAGAACAAAATCTAAAACCAAAGAAAACTGGGTAATAATTTGACAGAAGGCTGTTCTTTTATTATGCTGTAGACTGGCTCATCTTTATTTTTGTCACAGGTTTTTCTACGATAAAGGGACCCTAGACTTTGCAAACACTTCTTTGCTACTGCAATGAGTTGTTGCTATTTGTATCATCTACTCTTGATTAAAGTAAAAAAATCCAAACATATCTGGTTTTCAGTCTATCAGCATACATCACAGATTACATTTCAAATAAAAGATGTAGTTTATTTTGCTAAAGATCTTTTATTCTTAACACCGGAGAAAAAACTACTTTTAATAAAAAGTATGCTCTGAAAGAGCTTAAGGAATATTTTCTCCTTCAGGGTAGAGGTTCAGCTTTGGATGAAAATGAAAAAGAACTGTTGTCATCTAATGGCTATTTAATAGTTTATTTGAAACGAGTATGGTGGGATCAGTCTTTTTCCCAGTTTTTATCATTCAATGCATTTAAAAAATAATCAGCATCTGTGTAGGTAGTCCCTGTAAAGAGATCACCAATCTGAATAAATATGAACTACTGATAAAAGAACTGATTCACATTTGAGGCATGTTGGCAGGTAAGAAAAAAGATACCTGCACTGCTATTATCCCAGATGTTTTTCATAATTTAAAAAAAAAAATAAAAAAAAAATCAGTCTTTGACATTGTGAATTTGGTCCCTTTTTATTGCTGCTACATTCTAATATTTTTAATTATATGTCACAGTTTTATTCTATCTGAAAGAAACTGTCTTTAAAAGAGAACCCCAAGGATATGACCAGCTAAGCACTTACTGTGGCATTAACACATTTTAATAAGTTATATTACCATGGACATATTTTGGTTACTGACCACTTGCATATCCCTACTCCATGGCAATGCAAAATAAAATGGATTCATGTGAACTAAGAATGGTTTATGTTAAAACAATTTACTCTGCACTCAAGGACCAACGAAAGAAGGCCAGTGTGAATGGCAGGAGTGATAACCAAGAGGCATGAACCAGTGACTTGTTTAGATTTGCTAACACGATTGCAAGCACTTGTTTGGACATATCCTCAAAACCAGAAAAAGAACACACTTTTAATTTAAATATGAACTTAATTTAAATTTCTAACTTTTAAAAATATTTCAAGTTTTCTTTCATGTGGTATATTTCCTAAACTAGAAAAAAGTATGTTGAACTATTTAGAAGGAATGAGCATGTAAATGTGTGGCAATTCACATCCTAGGTTTTGCTCTCAAACCTTCAAAAATTCATGTGTGCTTATGTCAGTTGCTTTAGCAGTCCCTTTTTCTTAGAAAAAGCGATACACAAAAAAAGTTCTAAATTTTACATGAATTTTCTGTAGTATTGGGAAAATAGATAGACATGGGTCATATCTGCTAAAAATTCTATTTAAAATTATTGTTAGGATGATTTAGTGTAGACTTACTTATAGTGAAAGCGATGTGTAACGGCTTACTGCTCCATAGGAACAACATGCCCAGTTCCTGTAGAGTTTAGCTAGTGATGGTTTTTTATTAGACAAGTGTTAGAATGAAGGAATAATTTGAAGTTACAGTAGTGTACTAGGTCAGTCTGGGATGGAGTTTTCTTCACAGCAGCACAAATGGTGCTGTGTTTTGGATTTGTGACTAAACCAGTGTTTTGGCTACTGCTGAGCAGTGCTCGCACAGCCTCCAGGCTTTCTTTTCCCTGCTCTGTTCTGCTAGTGAGTAGCCTGAAGGCAGGCAAGAAGTTAGGAGGGGACATGCCTGGGACAGCTTACCCAAACTGACCGAAGTGATGTTCCATACCATATGAAATTTGTTTCTCATACTGTAAAGAGACTCATGATATCATCTATTATTGCAATAAAAGAAAGGCTGACAGAGTTGAGGCCATTCAGCTTGGAGAAGAGAAGGCTCCTGGGAGACCTTATTGCAGCCTTGTAATATATAAAGGGGGCTTATAAGAAACATGGGGACAGACTTGTCACCAAGGCCTGTAGTGACAGTATAGGGGCAATAGTTTTAAAATGAAAGAGGGTTGATTTAGATTGGCTATAAAGTAAGAATTTTTTTACAGTGAGGGCAGTGAGACACTGGAGCAGGTTGCCTGGAGAAGCTGTGGATGCCCCATCATTGTAAGTGTCCAAGGTCAGGCTGGATGGGGCTCTGAGCAACCTGATCTAATGAAAGATCACAGAATAGCTTGGATTGGAAGGGACCTGCCGTAGCAGGGGAGTTGGACTAGATGGTCTTTGCAAGCCCCTTCCAACGCAAACTATACTGATTCTATGACATGCTCAGCAATAAAAGCTTGGGGAAAGGACAAGGAAGGAAGGGATGTCTGTGGTTATGGTGTCTCCCCAGGTAACCATTAGGGGTGCTGCTTTCCAGGAAGCAGCTAAACACGTCTGCTGCTGCCTCCCCCATCCCACTGTGGGGCAGTTAGTGAGTGACTGGAGGTGTGCTTAATTGCTGGTGGGGGTCAACCCACCACAAGTAGCAAAGTGTGTTGTTAAGTAATGGGATTACAGAATTGGTAACAGAGTTATAGATATGAAAGCCAAACCAAAAAGCATTATTAATATTGCCCAAATATATTTTCAACCATACATGCTTTCTGGCAAAGTAGACCCCAACTTAGGCAGAATCTGGGACATATACAGCTTTGTCTATCAGTTCTCTGTGTAATGAATCATCAAATAGGTACTGCCATTTAAAAACTTGTGTTGGGGTAGAGCTTTTCAATATAAAAATAATTCAATTTGATACTTGCACCCTGAACATCCTTAGTACTTTTTTAAATTAATTATGAGGACGTCCTTTTTTTCCCCCAGTTCTTCTCATTTTTTATGTCACAAGAGTGAAACGGAGTTGTTAGAAAACAGAAGACATCTGTTGGATATTTGTCCGCCTCACAAATGCCACCTAAGGACAGTTAGGAGAATCTGTTTGATTATTTTTAATTTCTGTTTTTCTAGAGTGAGATACTGGTTACAGAAAAACAGTCATAACTCCAGTCCCTGATAGGAGAGAGTAAATAAAGATGCTGAGTGAGGTCTTTTACACTTTGACGTTCAGTCTGGTTTACCATCTTCTTTTACCAGTTTTAGGGCAATGGTATATTCTTTGTGGGCATGGGACAAGCTTTTAACCCATGATTTGAGAAAAAAAGTACATACAGTGATATGCATGGGTAGACAAAAAAAAAAAAGATTTTTTTCTATTAGGGATGGTTCTCAAGAGATAAGGAAAAAGACTTGTGTAGGTGATGAAGTGTGATAATATGAAAGGCTGCAAGACAGTTGCTCAAGAAACAAGAACAACAAAGGAATAAACTACTGCAGGCATCACCAGAGCTGGAATGACATTGTACTGTGTACTATGTTTCCATGGCAACTAGCCATAGGAAGATGAATGTCTCATATTCACTGCGCTCTGCAGTACATGTCTATAAATCAAACTTGCATAAAAGAGCGTAAGATTTCTTCCATGGGGTGGCTCTGAAAACCAGGTTATTTTCTCATTACTAGATAATTACATGAAAGAAATACGAGACAATTAGGTCATTTTTCGTACAGAAAGTACCAATGCATACAAAAGTACTAATATACCTCTAGTGTGTGATCCTATCAATCTAAAGGCACAGCAGCATAAAATGCACATCATGAATGCCGCCTTTTCTTCCTTAAGATCTGATTTATGCTTGCTAGCTTTAAAAACTGTATTAGACTTCTCTGTCCACTTTTGGTATGTAAAACATTTTTCATCATTTATAGGTTCACTTACATTCACATGTGATTGGTTTTCAGCTTACTTCCGTTACCATTTCCATTATCGTGGTCTAAGGATTTAGCATACAAATAACCTATTTTTTTCTAAACAAATGGCACAGCTAAGACAAACATTTTCTCAGCAACAGTAATTAATAATAGTGTATCCTTCAAATATGACATTGACCACAAAGAAGGAAAACAGTACTTGAAATATTTTTTTAAGAATTCAAATCCCACTTTAAAAGATAATACGTTTACTTACAGACAGCCATTTATCACAAATTATTTTGGCAAAGGACTCATCACATTTCATATCCAGGTGGCTACATTCAGGACAGCAGCATTGTTATAAATAAATTGTTGTGTGTGCTACCTATTAAAAACAGCCCCATCATGAAACAAGATATCATCACACCATTTACCTTAGCAGGTACTTCTGCAACTCCTGTGTCAAGAATGTTGAGTTTTTATGGTACGATGGCGTTTTAATCAGGTGCACATCAGGTGCATGATAAGCACTTGAGCATTTTGTTCAATATAACTGCAATATTAGCTCAGAAACAGTAAATGTTACACTACTGTTCAGGCAGCAGTACTACTTGCTTTATCTGTTACAGCGGTTCTTTTAAGGACAAGGTGGTTATGCCTAGTTCATTCTTTTTTATACAGTGTAAATATAGCTTTGTATAGACAGTAGTAGCAAGAATTTCTTCTATGTAAAATGAAGTATTATGAGTTTAAGATAATAATGTAGGGAAAAAACAGATGTAGCATGATAGCAGAGGCCTTCGGATATCAAGACACAGTGTATAGATTAGAGGAGGGCAGGTATGGGATGTTAAGATACAGACCACAGGCTAACACTGGAGGACCAAGACTATGAACAACTCACCAATGGTCAGTTAAAGAAATGCAGACACAGGAGCTCGACAAAAGTGGTTTTATGGATGACACAGAGAGCAAATAAATCATTTTTTTTTACATCTCAAATTTGTAATATGTGCTATATATAGTAAATTTGTATGCAAGTGTGCTTGCAAATCAATGAAGAATGAGAAAGGTATAAGCTGCGTTGGAAAACATGTAAAAATAACCCAAAGTGGATGCTAGAGTAAGAGAGAAGAAAACATTATTATGAATATCATACTCCTCCTGGTGAAAAAGTCAGGATAATGGCAATTCACCCTACCATGCCTGCCTTGAACCTGGCAACCTCGGGACCAAGAGGGACAGTGGAAGACTGAGAATAACAGAAAAAGGGGTGGATGGTAGGAGGTGTATAACATTTAACTGCATTGAGAATTTTTGTAGCATAGTATTTTTTATTTTACTTTTCTTCCTTTTTTTTTGTAATTATTAAATCTGTACTAATAATAATTTACTAGAATGCTAAGATTTCCATATAGTAACAATAAATTTTAGCTTTATGCATCAGGTGTGTCTCTTTCATAGCCATAAAAAGATTTTGAGCATAGTTGTATAGGTAGGTTAGAAAAATAATCTGTTATTCTTTAGCTTCTTAACTAAATTATACGAAACACTGTAAGACTATTTTAATATTAATAAAGTGTATGAATGATAAATACAATAATTCCATTTTCAAGCCTCAAGTTTGTTAAAATCAATTCAACATGTATGGATGCTTCATTCATGAGCATTTTGCACACTTACAAATCAAGTCTACTTGATCTGAAAGCTAAATTACTTCAGCGGGGTCCTTCATTCTTAATACAAATCAGTCACTGATATTCTCCCTTCCTTGTGTTTTTCATAGCTTGAATACCCTTGTTTTCATTTTTATGTCTAAGAATATGTTGAGAATTACACTCTGTAGCAGAAAATAATTCCCTGCTCTGTATGGTAAGTAGAGAAGATAAGTATTATGTATGTGCCTTTAATTTTTTTTTGTACTTCCCTTTCCTTTTAGCCCTTGTGATACTAACTGCAGACTACTTAGGTTATTTTGCAACATTTTACTTCATTAAGTTAAAGGAACCCACCAGTACCTTACATGGTTTGGAGATGGCATTTCCACCAAAGTGAAAATTTTATAAATAAACATAAAACCCCCCTTTTTGTATAACATTTCCACAATGCTTTGAAATATACAAATTAATTTTGTCCCCCTTGACTCAATATGTCACTATGTTTTACTTAAGATCTGGAATGCCCATTTGCATTGAATCTCTCAGTCTTCCCCACTAATTTTATTATGGTCAACATCACAGAGTGATCACAGTATACAAACTGCATTCCTTCTGGATGAAAGTAAAATGAAAGTTGTGCTCCCAGCATGGACCCAAAGCAGTCCAACTTCCATTGGACGTCAGTCCATTGACCAGACCAGAATTAGTCCAATCCCTTCCATGAATGTCACACAGATATTGGGTGCCCAGCATTAACTTTTTTCTGCACAGACCTGATCCCTATGTGCTATATTAATTGCTAATATAGACATAGTTTTGGAATTCACACTTGATCACTCATCACACCTGAAGATGCTAAACATATACATGTGTATGTATTGTAAACTATTTTATGTAACATAATAGACATATTTTTAAACTATGTTCAATCACAAAACAACTTTGATTTCTCTACTGAAAAGAGGGAAGATCAAGAAACATATCTACAAATATAAAATTATATATGGTCTGTTAGTTTTAGCAATCCATTGTAATATGGATTTTGTGCCATAAACACATTGAAGCTTCTGACAAATATCTATGTCTGAAATATTTCGTCTGGCTTTCTTTTCATGCAGTTTCAATCCAATTGCACCGCTCAATTTAGGACAAATTCTTTGCTCTGTTTCCCTAACACACCAAGAGTTAAAAGAAATATCCAAAAAGGATGTGTACCTAAAAGAGGACTTAGGACTCTAATTTCAAATTACAATTCAAGAATTCCATTCAGATTTGGCCTGTTCAGTCTGAAAGAAATCTTTATTACACAATACTATTGGCTGCTATTGAAAGAAATTGCACAAAGACACACACAAACTTCTTATTGAAAAACACATTTTTCTATGTTTCTCTTCCAGTGCCATACCTCATTCATAAATACGCAATCACAAGTTTCATTTGCTGGACTCTGATAATGCTAGCATTAGAGCTACAGTTGATCACGACACATCTTTGTTACTAGACACAAAGTATATCGCAACATTTGGTTGAACTTCCCTTCATTTGTAAGTTCATCATGATTATAATTTAAATTCAAAATTGGGGAGTTTCACTGACAGAAAGAAGGCTAAAAGTTTTCAAAACTATTTTACAATATGAAGCCAAGTCTGAATTTGACAATTTTCCAAACGAGAAAGGTGATTAAAAAATATATGTAAAAATGCAAAACAAAACTGTATGAACAGTAACTACATAAGCTTTTCTGACCTAAAAAGCATTAATATTCAAGAGAAACATTTTAATCACTGGACAGAAAAATGGGACATTAGGGCCTTTATAGAAGTCCTTAAAGTAATATATTTAAAAAGGATAATGCCTCAAGCTACCTACATTTTCCTATTCATTTATTGACAATATACCATAAAGGTGATAATAAAATCACTTGGATATCAAGAAAAATATACCACATAACTCTTTCCAAATCTTCTTAAAAAAATTACTATCCCATAATACATCTTTAGTGCAAGAACACAAGACTATCATCTAAGAAATTAGACACTCTACAGTTTGATTTCGTTACTGTACGCCAGTTGCTTGAAAGATGTACAGACCAATTCCTGTTCTGCTATAAGGCTTTATACCATAACTCCAGATAACTGCAAAATCCAGCCTACCTTTTACAGATGGTGCTCAGCAAGCTATCACATGCCAGGTCTTCAAAAGTGAAGGACTTCTCTCAGTGACTGAGCTACTTCCAAATAAATCATTCCCATCACAAAAAGAAAGTTTTACACTTTGCAATGCAATGTTTTCCAACACATTTTTAAAACAATGTCTGCTGGCAACTGCAGAGGTAAGATCGTTATTTATGATCTGCAAATTACTCTCAAAATTTTATCCTTTCACAATCTCACCACTACGGCCTCACAATATGCACTACAGTTTAACTGAATTTTTCAAGAGACAGCTCTTGAATGCAGATTTCCTGATTACGGGAGGAAAATGTAAAAGTAAATAATTTTAGGCTTCTTAAGAAACAGTACAGGCAACAAATTACTTTCTGCATTTGGTAATACTTATTATTTTAACTATAGTTATCATTTGTATTACTTCCATTTATACCATTTATATTAATTATCTTATTTACACATTATTTATATTTATAGTACTTATTAAAGGCACTGAAACAGTAATGTGCTGAAACTTACATCTTCAGTTGCATGATAGAATCTAATAATTTAACTGAAATATATACAACAAAAAGCCTGCTCTCCAGGAATAAGGATATCTTTGTTAATCTTACCTGAAGGCTTCAGCTATGATTCTTTCAGATAACTTAGGAGAAACAGAATTGAAGGCTTTCTTGAAGTCTTCCAAAGTCAAAAATCCTCTATCTATTAAATCAAGATTAGACAAATGAAAAATAATATCAATTAAGGTTTTTTTAAAACTACTTAATAAAATTATGTTTGCATGTGAGCTAATCAATTCACATTTCTGAAACAGTTATACACTCTGTAAGTTACAATATGTGCAAAATATTTTAGGATGGCTACATTATATAGATGACCAGTCTAAGAAAGACTTTATACTGACAATTCCTTTTTGCCACTGTGAACCCTGTTCAGAAGCACTGTGCCTACAACACCTACAATTTTCTTATTTACGTTTTAAAATTAAAAGTAGACATTTTGAATTGAAAATTTCAGATTTGTAAAACTTTGAAAATATAGACTCTAAAATATGTAAAATTACATTTCAAAGCTATGATTTTCATTGACATCTTAGTTATTCTGAGCATAGTCTTTCAAAAATTTTCTTTCATAAAAACTTTCTCCTTCACTTTAATCCTGCTGCAGACTTAAGATCTGAAATACATTATATCAGAGTAATATCAACTGATCAGTCACTTAGGTAATTAATTCATTTCCAGATCCAACTGGAAAATAAAGCATCTCAAACAGAGCTATCACAGATTGCGTCCAACAAGCAGATAGCAAGACAAACAAAAGCACAGTGCTTGAAACAGTTAAGTCCTTTGAAATAACTCACTAAAAATAACACTTCAAAAGCTACTTTTAGTTCACAGCAAAAAGCTGAGTGCATGCTTATCTGATTATCTCAACATCTGATCTGCCATATGTTTCACTTTCCCTCTTTGCAATGACCATAGTCCTATCTCAGGTCAGGAAGAAAAAGGCAAAGGGTCATCTGAATGTCCATCAGCTCAGAGGCTCCTGATGAAGTTTTACTTTTCTCAGTGTGGTGATGGGAGGGAGATCCTCTGCTGTCTAGCAGAAATGAAAAAGAATCACCACATCTACTTCCCAACAAGACCAAGAAAAAATCCTCGTTGCTTTGGTTTCCCTTCCTTGGTCTATCATTAGAAAGTATAAAAGATTTATAGCCATGACCAGGGACAGAAATCTGTAAAACATGTGGCATAAATGAGTAGAGATATGTAAGTAACAGAGAAATAGTGATAGGCAGTAACAGTAAGCAGGTAGGGTGAATAGCTAGAGACTTCTATTAACAGCTGGAGGAGCTCACAGTACAACAGACAATCCAGAGCTACCATCTAGAATGCCGCACCCTACTGACCCCGACTCTTTTATAGTAACATCCTCACGATCATTGTTACTCTGGTACTGTTTTACTTCACTTTGCAGCATCCAGGACATTTCATCTTAACTTTGTTTTATTTACTTCAGATGTTCTGTTTTGCTTACTTGTTTTAGAACTAAATTAATATGCCAAATATTTAAGAGAAAAAACTTACCTTGCACATCAAAAGCTGTAAATATTTGCCTGTTTCATTAATATACAACTGTGCAGCCTTCTTTGTACTCGCGAGATTTAAAAACTTTTCCAATACTAGACCTAGAAAAATGTAAAATACAAATAAATCTCCCCACAAAAAAGTCAGTTCTATTTTTCCGCTTCAAAATATGTATGACTATGGTTTAATAATCATGAATAATTTTAACTATAAAAATAAAACTGAAATAATAGTCTTCAAAGTCAGATCATGATCATGCAAACATTTCAATATCGTTTAAGTTTTCTCACATATTTTCTATACTTGAGTATAATGCTTCTGTTTACTTCTACTTTTTTCTTCTTGTTACCTGCCGTCTCATGTTTCTTTGCACTGGAGAGAAACATGGACTTAAAGTCACTAGCACTTGCGTGCCATGGATAAAGATCCATGCTGCATAAACAGTCTATCTGGCATCATTCCCAGCAGTGAGAGAACTCTGAAATAATCTATAACCTCAGATATAGATTCCCATGAAATTCCTTAAAAAATGAATGTAAATCTGGATTGGTTGTTCCTCCTGTATACTATATGAAAGTCTTGTACATTTATCTTATCCTTTTAATGAACTGAAAATGAAAGAAATTGAAATGCAAAACTAGTTTGTAAGTACTTAATTGGCCATTTCTTCTACAATCAAAGTAAAACTTAAGAAAATCTGCCCCTCTAAACTTCAGGCCTCCCCACGAAACACATAAAAATATTGATATAAAAATTCTACAGATATATATTTTCAGGCAAGAAAAATCCCATTTCAGCTCAATATTTAAACAGAGAAATATTCCTCTCTCATAACTTTTAATGCTCATTAATTTTCATTAGAAGGCAACATGACTGTATCCTGCAGGAATTTTTCTTTATCAAATAACATAACAAAAGCTCCTACTTCTCTTTCTTTTGATTCATTCATATCCTATTCTTTCTGCAGTGGTTCAAAAGCACAACTCCTTCAGCTCCACCTGCTGTCTCAATTCAAATCCTAAACTCCAAGCTTACAGATTTCCGGTATTTCCTTCCTTATTTATTCATGAAAAAAACATATATTAAGAACTGTTACCATCTCAGTTTCCAGGATTACAAAGACTAGCTGCTGCCTTTCAGCCACTAGATTCTGCACATGCACAATTTCTTTAATAGCAGAAGTTGCCTAAACATACTGAACTTGCCTGCATGAACAGCTTTCCATTCAATTGGATAACTATGAAAGTGAAACCATAAAAAGCAATATAAGCTTTCCATCCATTTATTTTTTCTCTTTCAGTGTAACATATGAGCCAAGAAAATTATAGGATACAATCCTCCTTTTATAGAATGACTCCTATAATAGAGTGCCGCCTATTCATTGATCTCGAGACTTGGCAATTTATGTGCTTGAGCAGGCTGTAAAGCTATCTCAACACACAGAAAAGTCATATTAAAAAATATTCAAGTCAATTAGGTATGAACAAATCCATAATCTACCTTTATATGTTAGTTCACTGGTTTTGGTTCAGGCATTTATATATGGTTGGTCTCTTGAAAAAAATCTGAGTAAAATCTTTATTCTGTATTTGCTGCTTTAACTAAAGATTCAAGAGTAAGGGTGTAGTTTAATGAATTTAATGGCATCAATGCTAGAATAAACAGAACCAGCTTCCAAAATGCCCTTCAAATGTATTGATACAAATACTTGTGGGGCCATGTGGCAAAAGGGATGAGGGAACTAATTGATAAAAGCAACCACATTTTTATACCACTTTCATTTCTTATATTTCATTTCTCCAGTAAAACTTGCCATACAACCCCACGAACAGACATATGGGAATAAATTATAAGGTCAATGACAAGAAAAAAACAAGCAGAACTCTATAAATGGGAGGGTTGTTACAGAAAGATATTTACTGAACTGTGGTGGGAGACTCCAGTATTTGCCCAAGTAAATAGTAGAACAGTATCAACTGATAGAACCTTTTTTGTCACTTACCAACTTGAATACTAAAAATTACTAATTACTTTATCACTTATCTGTATTATGTTGTTATTAGAAATGCTGCTTTGAGAAGAAAGAGCAAGTTCAAGCTAAATTAACTTACAAGCAATAAAAATATTACAAAACTAAATGAAATCACATGATCCTCTGTAACAACCATGGTCAGCTCATTTATAGAATCACAGAATGATTTAGGTTGGAAAAGACTTTTAAGATTATTGAGTCCAACCATTAAGTCCACCACCAAACCTAAGCATCACATCCATATGCCTTTGAAATACCCCCAGGGATGGCAACTCCACCACTTCCCTGGGCAACCTCTTCCAGCGCCTCACAACCCTTTCAGTGAAGAAATGTTTCCTGATACCCAATCTAAACCTGCCCTGGCAGAACTTGAGGCCATTTTCTCTTGTCCTATTGCCTGTTGCTTGGGCGAAGAGAACCCCACCAAC
>KL258405.1:1546-15306 GCA_000699545.1 Podiceps cristatus
AAATGTGCATGGGAAGAATGCATTCCAGCTGTCATCTGGACTCCACTTTGGGATAATGTTTTCTCCTTCGGACTAATTTCACCTCCTACAAGCAGCTGTGGTGCAATACACATACATATCTCCTAGTTAAAAGGTCAGTGAAAACACAAGAAATGAGCAGAGTTCAGTGTTCTCTCCAGCAGGGACCAGGACTCCAGACAACCAAGTTCCAGCTCTGTCTTTGCAGCTGCTGTGTGGCCATGGTAAGACACTTTTGCTGTGTGTTGGCTGGCATTTTCTTACCCGCAAAATGGATTAATGACACTGACATCTTTTGCAAAGAGCTTTAATTATTGTTCATAAAAATATGTATTGGCAAGCTGAATATCATTATTAATACATACAAGGAAATAATGTGTAGTCACTGGAGCTCTAGTAGAAGACTGATTAGCTTGTCTAAGGGCAGTTTTCTATCAAGGACTGACATGTGTTGTACATTAAAACTGAGTTTTTTAGACATTCTTCTCTTTTGGACATGAGAAATAAGAATCTTAAAACTAGGATTGCAATGAAAATTTATTGCATTTCTCAGAAAACCCCAAATCTATAAATAGATAACACTAACATCTCATTTTTAGTGGCAATTTGTTCTTTACCTTCACAGTGTTCCCTGGGATGCCATTGTCTATAATCTGATTATATTGCTCTGGCAAGAGATAATTTTGTGATGAATTACATATTCACGATGAGGATGAAGTAGGAATATAATGTGGGATGTTACTGAGGTTAATGAGTATTATACAAGCATGCATCAAAGAATTTCAGAACGAGCAAATTAGATATCTTAATACAGTCAACTTGATAGGCAGAGTGGTGCATTCTGTTGAGATTCAGATCTGATCAGCCAAGGGCTACAGTGCTTACAACCACAACTGAATTTATTACATCACTTAGTGGATCAATAGTCCTTAGGATTATTGTTCCAAAAAGAAAAAAAAAAAAACAAACAACAAAAACAAAAAACAAACCACAAACCACCCACAGGAAGAAATAAGAACATTTTCCCCAAAGATCCTTAAAGTTTCTCCATGTAGGAGGCCCAGGTTCAAAAGGAAGCTGTTTTGTGTTTTTAAATGGAAAGCACCATGTGAAATCAGGTCAATCGTCTTCATTGCCACCAAACCGTAAAGTTGGTAAACAATTTCATGAATACCCTGGTATCATTCACACATTCTTTACTCTTCACTCGCTTGATTTTATGGTGGATGATATTTACTAGAATATGTATGCATTGTTGAAAAATAATGAATCAGATATCTCTATAGCATAGAAATTGTGATATATTTTCTGAGACAGATAACTTTTACTTGTCTGTGTTATGTGCTTAAAGATAAAAATTACTCTTAGTGATACTAGAAGAAGGAAACAGAGTAATCTTATTCTTCTAGTATCTACATCTGATAATATTTAAATAAAGTTTGACTTCTCGCTGTATAATTTAGGTACTTAGATTAGTCCAAACATTTGCATTTCACCCACTCCTATCAGAGCCCACATTGTTCATTAATTTAAGGCCATATGGTAATCTACTTACAAGGTTGTGCAGCAGCTCTTGCCTTGAAAAGGGTCAGTGTAATCAATATGACTATTTGAAGTGGAAGCTATTCCTTTGAATGTATTAAAGCAGCAAAAATCCCATCCTTATTTAAAATCCTGTCTAGGTGTGTTTTTAGCATGCTCTACTGCCAAGCCAATCAAACAGATAAAAGCATTGGCAGAATAGATTTAACAAGCCATTTAATAAAATGAATTATTTCCTCTGTCCCTGAAGGAATTAACATTTATTCCTTTATAAAATCTGCCTTCATGGTGATTATGTCATCTGTCCTGTGCATGTCATTCTGTAAAAATGACTTCACATTCCTTCACGCTTATTTGAGAATAACCAGTGATTATGGACTACTACATACGTAGGCAATTAATAACCAGCATTCATTTTAAGTGTTGATATCTATGATAGCCATACCCAAATACATCACGTGTGCTCAAATTTTGTTTAGCCAGGAAATTCAAGGCACTGGGCTCACTTAATGTGCTACATGAAGCTGTTCCTTAAATACACAAGTTAACTCTGTAGACTGATTCTTCATGCACAGTGCTATTTGCTAAGCATTGCTAAGCATTGCTAAGTGTTGCTAAGCATTTTAAGCAGAAACTTGTCAGATAATACTGTAAATGAACCTTCAACCTAAAATAAGACATTTTAAATCTCTCTCTTTACATTACCAGTTCATTAAAGGTCTTTATGGCAGTATTATATTAATGGAAAGTGGGCTGATCTTCTCGAGTGAAAGGATTGCAGACCTTCATCGGTGATGCTTACTTTCAACTGTTTACAGTCATGCTGTAGAAACCCCTGTTGTTCATGGAATCATAGAATAGTTTGAGTTGGAAGGAATCTTTAGAGGTCATCTCCCTTGCAAATAGCAGGGGCATCATCAACTAGATCAGGTTGCTCAGAGCCCCATCCAGCCTGGCCTTGAATGTTTCCAGGGATCAGGCTTCTACCACCAAAGAGAAACCATCAAAGATACTGTTTTATTTTTTGTTTTTGTTTTTGGTTTTTTTTTTTTTTTCAGAGAAACATGCTCTAGAAACGTGTTGCTTGATATTGCACGTTTAGAACTTTGCTGTTCATCAGTTTTAATCATGAAATACATTGAATCTGACTGAAAATGCTTTATAGAGTGATACCTTCCTGCAATTTTCTATTTTTCATTTATGGATCTATTTGATACTGTCTAAAACTTACATAGTATCCATAATATGGGTAACATTTTCACCAACTTGAATGCAATGCTATCAACTGAAAAAATTAAATACTTGAAAAAAGAGCTGGTAAATTAATAATAAAAACATAAGAATGAATAAACTGACTAGCATGATTGTAGCATTTCCTGGAATACAGCAACTAATACTTCCTTAATAGCTGGCATTTTAATGTTTTTTACAGCCAGATATAAACACATCTAGATCTGTATTTTATAAAAGAGATGACTGGAGTCTGCTTAGTCAAAGACTAACATACAGACTAATGTAAAGTAATTAGTAATGTATGTACTAATGAAATAGTCATTTATTTTTGTTTTCAAGGGTTTAATGCAGTATAGTAGCAAAGCAGCACAAGAATGACACAACACAGTTTTTATAGTAACTTGTAGAAAAACAAAAAAACAAAACAACCTCTTGGAAGAAAGAAAGAGCTTGGTGATATTGGAAGAAAGAAAGAATGTTACTTTTACTAAAAACTTGCTAAAAATATTAGCATTTTTTGGGCAATTACGAGGAGACATGTGGCTCCAAAATCAGCACCTCTTCTCCCCTCCATTCCTTGTAGAATACCAACTATTAATTTCTGTTGGCTACAAAATAATCTTAGCAAGTAAGAATTATTTGACCTGTTCTTTCACAGGTGCCAAGAACTGATTAATACTCTGTTTTAGTCTGATTTGTTGTGTATAGAGAACATAGAATTTCTGAGAGAAAATACAGAGCATGACTCTTCAGTATCTACTATTGTCACAGGTTCCTGACATGACAATCTACCCCATCTGTCATAACGCTGTTCCAAAAGTTAAGATTGTTATTCAGAGAATTGCATCTAATTTTAAGTGCAAAGCTGTACGGACAGTACATATACATATATACACACACTTATACCTATGCTCCAAGGTTGTAATTTTTTCCTGGTATTTTCATTACCTTTTATGGCATTTTGCTATTTTCATATTCTTACAGAACTGCAATCTTAACAAAGGCTACATAGAGTAGAAAACGGAGTTTCCTGTTGCTACCTGATGAGTTCCTTTCTTGTATGTTCTGTGATCTAATTCTGTGATCTTAATTTTATCATCTGTTGTTTTAAAAGTTTATGATTAAATGTTTAATCCCAGCCTCCATGTCACTAGGCTTTCCTGTTCTATACTGAAAGGTTAATTTGTGGTCAGATCAGCCTGCTATGTAAGTGACGAATCGAAGAGTGCAAGTTTAGGTGTGGCTGAAACATGTGGGACTAAATGTGCCTGATCTTACTTGCTGGATTACCCTTGCCAGGAGTGCATGTACAGCCTATCTTCAGTCAGCATGGAAACAACCAGTAGAGGTGTAAAGCAGGCATTAGGGGCAGGAAGATATGCTTAAAAGTGCCCTTGAACATCTTCTCTCAGCCATGGGTTTCTAGTACAGTGTCCCAAACTGTACAGTTAGGCATTTCTTTATTTCAAGATGAGCTATTTTGACTATGGCTGTATCATGAAGATGCTCATTCAGCTATGATCTTTTCATTTTCCATCATTTAATTTCTGTCCTCTTTGTGTACTCTCCTTATATGGTCCCAGAGCAGTCTGTCTTTCAAACCCCAAAAAAGATCCTGTACTCACACTTATATGACTGATAAAATATTAAATAGTATTGCCCAACAACTAATTTTGCAGAAGGTTTTTGTATTACCAATCCTAAATGATCATTAAGGCCTAACTTAAAATCTTTCTATAACTAATTTTAATCTTCTGCAAAACATGCCTATAGTCCAAGCATTAAAATCATTATTTCATAGTTAATTGATTTTGTGTTAAATGAAATGGAATAGAGAAAGGTTATATTTTCAGAGTACAATCACATCTCCTTTTTTTTTTTTTTTTTTTTTTTTTATTATTTATTAGACCATAATCTTGTCCAAGAAATCTGACAAGATTATTTTAGGAATAATATTTTCACTTAATTTCTTGCAAAGTGTTCTTTATAAATATCTATAAACTTAATATCCTTTGTTATGTTTTTTTTTGTTTCCTTCAGGGATTCACTTAAAAAACAGTTGACATTCAGGCCAAATGTACATAGCTGCTGTTGTTTAAATATATCTTATAATATTATTAAAAATCAGAATTTAGTTCTGCAGAGCATAGAATTTTTCAAATTGGTCCTTCATTTGCTCATTAGCATGTATGACATCTTCCTTTAAGATGGGACATTCCAGTCTTATACTGGTATTATTTGTAAATCATATAAATGTTGAGTATAATGAGGCAGTATGGATGATGAATTTCTGGTAGAAATTATGACAGACAGTAGAATCATTAAAAGCTACGAATTGGTAGTAAGTTCTAATATGAACAAAAAGTGGAGAAGATTGGGAGATAATTGGGAGTCAAGACTTGTTCGTTAATTATTAGTTAAAGTAGAGAAAGTATAATAGGAATTGTGATACTATTACATTTAATTCAAAGACAAAAATAATTTGCTTTTCCAGATTTCTTTATATACTGATTTTCTCCTCAATGAATCCCTGTAGAAAAAATATAGTATGTAAAAGGTAAGAATTCAAGACCTGTTGATGTTGCACTTTATATATTTCAAAAATATTTGTTCTACTCCTTTTGTAATTATTTGGAATGCTGTTCTGAACAAATTGTTTAAATTGTCCCTTTATGTTGACTTATTGACAATGAGTCTTCATACAGACTTTGTGTAAACACTGTAAAAAGAAGGCACAAGAAGAAAAGTGTTTATTCTAATCTTAATAAGGACATTACTGAGTAGCATGATAAAGAAAACCAAGTACAGGGTTAAACTAAAGGTTATAATCAGAGACTCAATGCTTTCTTATCCTTTATAGTTCCTCTCCTGTCAGTTTTAAAACACAGAGTGAATATTCAACAATTTTAGAGTCTCAATGACCATCACTACCATCTGCAATGTTGGCAATGGAGTTTCAGCAGTCTGAGTGAGCCTTTGGTGTTACTGTGTCTGTGAAGCAGTTCCCCAATTTTACCTGCTTATTCAAAAGTAGCTAATTTCTAAGCCAAATTTTAAGATCCTAGCTAGTTTGCTGCTAATGAGTTTGAGAATGGACTGTGCACTTCACTTTAATTCAAAGCATATTTAACTTTACTGCAATTCAAAAGGGAAAAATGAAGCCAAAAAATGAAGCCAAACAAACACCACCTAAAACAGTGCTCACCTCAGTATCTCCATTGTGACAGGCAGCTCCTTTTTGTTTTCTGCTCCTTAGATTCCCATTGCTAAGTGGGGATTTATTCACTCTCTGTCTACATTTCTATTGTTTCCTTAATATTTTTCTTCAAGAGCAAAGAATCAGCTACCTTATTGTTCTGCCACTGATGAACAGAAATTTATGGAGCTCTAGGAAGAAGGTAGCAGAAAGTGCTATAAAACATGCCGGTACAGAGGTGTATTTTTCCACTGCTTTGCATTTGTACTCAACTATTACCAATTGGGACTCTATATTGTGGATATATATATCTATCTTTTAAAAAGTTATGATTTGATGACAGTTTTACTTTCATTGTCAGTTAGAATGAAAAGGCACTTTTCCCACCTGTAGTAAAGAGAGCTGGATACTGTTTTGAAGTCTATAGAGAACAAGCAGTATTTAAGACTTTATTACTACTGTTATTAGGAATGGTATTCTTTTGGCTAGACACTTTTATACTAGATCATTTACTAGCTCATTTAATGTCCATCTTTTATGTATTTTTCAGCTATATTTATCTTATTGAATATTCTACATTTTTGTTTTTGAGTAAACTGAAAAATCCAACCCCTGCATTTACTTACCTTTTGTTATTTCTGATAGAACTTTAACAGCTTTGCTATGTTCACTTAAAATAGCTTCCATGCAAATTCAAAGAGAAAAATTAGGTCAAAACAACAGATATTCAGGATACTCAAAATCCAGCATTAGCTCATTTTTTTTCTGCTCAGCCTTTACATTTAACAAAAGATTTGTTTTCAAAATACTGTTTCTCCTTATGTTTTAAAAGCAGTGTCTGAATTTGTCTTCAAAAGTTTACATACAGTGCAAAATTATCAACATTCAAGGATAACATTGTCCAATTGCCACAAGTCTGGAAATGAGTGTAAATATCATCATATGACCCCACAGATAAAGCCCTTCATAATAAAAAAAAGTCTTCAGTATTCTGCCTGCCATGCATGTCATCTCTGAATTAGAAAAAGAGACATTGTCTTTCAGGTTTGTTGATGTTAAAGTGTTTTTAGATACTGAAACTGTACTATTGTAACCCAAATCTGTGTTCCAAAGGAATTTAACTTGTTTTGGTAACATTTGTAAATATGCTCAGTCTAATCGAGTTAGCCCAGAGCAAACAAAGGGGAGGGAGGTTATGAAAGTGCTACTTTCTCTGTATTTTGAATATTCTCCTTTCAGGAAAATTATAAAAGTTAAAAAACCAAACAAACTGAAAATCAAGTGCATAGAGAAAGCAGAATGTGAAGCAAGGCGATCAATCACACATTTCAGGCTTTTCAAAGAAGTCAGCTCTAAAACTGAAGTAGTATCTGTGAGGAAGTGTTTTATACAATTGCATTTAATCCTGAGATAGATCCCCCAAAATGCGCATATTTTTTTTCTGCTATTTAATCAAACATTGTCTCTTGAAACATAGAGTGCAAATCAGGCTTTATTAATCACCTGAGTAATTCAACAGTATATTATTCTTGTTGTCTCCATTCATTTCAGGACTAGTTTTTTGCTGAGTACCCAGCCCCTTGAGCTGGAAGACAGGGATGGGGAACAGAATGAGACCACCATAATCCAAGAGGAAATGGTTAGTGACCTGCTGCACCACCTAGACAGTTTGGGGGGCCAGATGGTTTACACCTGAGAGTGCTGAAAGAACTGGCAGATGTGCTCACCAAGCCACTTCTCATAATTTTTCAGCAATCTTGGCTAACCAGGGATGTCCCAATGGACTGGAGGTTGGCAAATGTGATACCCATCTACAAGAAGGGCCAGAAGGAGGATCCGGGGAACTACAGACCTGTCGGTCTGACCTTGGTGCCAGGGAAGATCATGAAACAAATCATCTTGGGTGCCATTACACACAATTTACAGGGCAACCAGGTGATCAGGCTCAGTCAACATGGATTCATGAAGGGCAGGTCCTGCTTAATGAACCTGATCTCCTATGACAAGGTGATCCTCTTGGTGGATGAGGGAAAGGCTGTGGATTTTATTTACCTGGACTTCAATACTGTTCCCCACAGCATTCTTGTGAAAAAAGTGGTTGCCCGTGGCTTTGACGGTGTACACTCTCCTGGATCAAACACTGGTTGGATGGGCTAGCCAAGAGAGTGGTGGTGAACAGAGTCAAATCCAGTTGGCGGTTGGTCAGAAGTGGAGTTCCCCAGGGCTCAGTGTTGGAACCACTCCTGTTTAATATCTTTATTGATGATCTGGATGTGGGAAACCAGTGTGTCCTCAGTAAGTTTGAAGACGACACCAAATTAGGTGGGAGAGTTGATCTTCTTGAGGGTAGGTAGGCTCTGCAGACCTGGACAGGCTGGATTGATGGGCTGAGATCAATTGTATGAGGTTCAACAAAGCCAAGTGCTGAGTCCTGCACCTGGGTCACTACAATCCCTGGCAACGGTACGGGCCTGGGGAGGAGCAGCTGGAAAACTATCCAGCAGAAAAGGACCTGGAGGTGTTGGTCGACAGCTGGCTGAACATGATCCAGCAGTGTGACCAGGTGGCCAAGAAGGCCAATGTCATCCTGGCCTGCATCAGGAAGAGTATAACCAGCAGGACTAGAGAAGTGATTGTCCCCCTGTGCTAGGCACTGGGGAGGCCACACCTTGAGTGCTGTGTTCAGTTTTGGGTACCACAGTATAGGAAAGACATTGAGGTGCTGGAGAGTGTCCAAAGAAGGGCAATAAAGCTGCTGAAGGGTCTTGAGAACAAGTCTTATGAGGAGCAGCTGAAGGACTTCCCTGGAAACATTCAAGACCATGTTGGACGGGGCTCTGAGCAACCTGATCTAGGTAGTGGTGTCCCTGCTCACTGCAGGGGGGTTGGACCAGATGACCGCTAGTGGTCCCTTCCAACCCAAAACATTCTATGATTCTATGATTCTATGACTTGGGGTTGTTCAATCTGAAGGAAAGGAGGCTGAGGGGAGACCTTATCACTCTCTACCACTCCCTGAAGGGAGGTTGTAGAGAGAAGGGTGTGGGTCTCTTCACCCAAGTAACAGGCAAGAGGACAAAAGGAAATGACCTCAAGTTATGCCAGGGGAGGTTTAGATTGGAAATTAGGAAACATTTCTTCACTGAAAGGGTTGTCAAGCACTGGAACAGGCTGCCCAGGTAGGTGGTAGAGTCCCCATCCCTGGAGGTATTTAAAAGATGGGTAGATGAGGTGCTTAGGGACATGGTTTAGGAGTGATTAGGCATGGTTGGACTCGATGACCTTAAAGGTCCTTTCCAATCAAGGGATTCTATGATTCTATGACTGCTACTTTCAATATCATCTTTCTTCCATAAACTTCCTTCTTCTAAAAGTAGATATATAAGCTACATAATAAACAAGATTGTATAAGCATCATTCATTACACAGCAGCGAGTCTGTCGAGATGAAAGAATGAAAAGAACTCCTTTAATTTGGCCAGATTTCTTAAGGATGCTTATACCTGTTCTGTCTGTAGCACCATCTAAAACCTAAACCACACCTTCCATCCCCTCCCCATCCCTGGAAGTGTTCAAGGCCAGGTTGGATGAGGCCTTGAGCAGCCTGGTCTAGTGGGAAGTGTCCCTGCCCATAGCAGGGGCGTTGGGACTAGATGATCTTTAAGGTCTCTTCCAACCCAAACCATTCTATGATTCTTCCTCCATTGTTTATCTCTACTAATTACCTTCTGCAATCCAGAAAACAGAGAAGACAAAAGCTCATTTAATAACATGCAGTTCATAAAGCCATTTAGAAAGGCGGCATGGAGACAGTTCCTTTCTATTCTGGGTCCAAACTTCAATGATTTAAGATTACTGGAAAGTATCTGTGTTGTTGCAGAACTCTGAGCCTGAGCTCCTATCTGTCAATGAGCATCCAGGCTGACTGGTATTCTTGTCTTCAAACTGTGTTTGAGCTTATTATTAAAAATGAGGTGTGGATAGCGTCCATGCTTCCCCTTGCCATAACAGCATACATGAACTGTGGCAAAAATGTCAGACCTCTTACAGATTACTCTGAGCAATTTCATCACCCTTTTTGTAGGACAATGAAATTGTCCAGAGACTGTCTTGAATGTTGTACAAAAAAATGGAAGCTGGAACATGAAGGAACATGGTCACCTCACACCCAGTTCTACATGTTATCTACAACATGCTTTGTGTGTCTGAATTAATTTTTGCATTGAATCACATCACTATCACTCTGAGTGTATATTATATTCATGCTTCTACATTGAGAAATCTAAAAATGCACAGGCAATTCTACAATACAAGGGCCAAGGGAAAACAATAATTGCTTTTCTATGAATGGAAATTAAAATAACAGTTTAAGGCAAATATTTTAACTATTTTCATTTTGCTCAAAGCATTTAATCATTTCCCTAATTATTTTAGCTGGAGGTTCAAGAAATATGAGCAAATAAACTGTAAGAACTAGGCCTGATTTTGTCCCCCTGATTTTGGTTTTATTAATTAATACTGGAAATGAGAGAAAATTAAAATGAAATTGGAATGCATAAGGGATTTATTGTGAATCCAACATTACAAAATATTTCCTACAGGTTTTCTGTTGTGGGTAAGTACTTGTTTAGAACAAATTCTCTGCTGTCAAGGTGGAGAGTCACGCTAGAGGCCAAAAGAAAACTAAAAGCCGTGAGTCAATAATAGTGATACCAGTAATACACTCACACAAGTAATCCATTTGAATCAATGGGACAATTTGTTTATGTACTGTTCATCATATTAAAAGACTGGAGGAATTTATCCAAATATAGTTTCCAAAGCTATCTTTCTTCAGTTTGCTAGGCAATTTCTAATTAAGAATGGAGAAAATGCATACATCCCCATCTTGATTTGAATGATATTTTCATAATGATTTCACACAGTTATAGGCAAGCACAGAAAATGCAGCAGTGGAATACAGCAGGATTGCTTGCCGTACTTCCAGTGGCATAAGTGATACATTCTGCTCTCTTCCAACCTCCTTTTGCCATCTGTGAACTTAACAGCCTGTGACGTATCCTTTTACACAGATAGTATTAAGAGTTTAAAGACAAAAGAGAGCTAGTCATTCTAGGGAAGTTCATAACTCACAGCCTTAAAATAACGTGAAGGATGACTACTGTATGAATGGCTTCTGCAATAGCTACATTCTGAAATTAGTAGAGCTAAGTTGTATTTGTCTAGTCTGGAAATGATCTTTCACATGTGTATATAATTTCCAAGACAACTTAGGCAGAGGACAGTGGCATGTGTTATTTCCACCACTCCCTGTTGTAAATTTAACCCAACAACTGAGATTCACTGAGAATATGATTTCTATAGTTTTAATCTCCTGAGCACAATAAAGGTAACAGATTTCTGAATACTTCCAGCATTTGTTCCAGTACATGTCACATTCATTAGCATCCATGTCTTGTATTAGTTCCTCTCAGAAATCTGTCCAAGGCGCCTACTTGCATACCAAGTCATTCTGCTAAATCTGGTATCCTGTGTAAGGGGGAAAAAAAAAAAAAAAAAAGAAAAAGAAAAAGAAAAAGAAAAAAGGTTTAGAATATTATATTTTAAAGAAATCTTAAATCTGTTCTAGAGTCATAGAACTGTATCTGTATTAATTCACTGAAAAACTGTGAGTTTTGATCATCTGGACATTCAGGTCAAATTGTTGAACATTTTCACATCAAATTTTTCCAGTGCTGGATTCACAAGGAAATTCCTTTCTAGACCATATGTCAAACATTTACCTAAATTCTAGCCTAAATCACCTGAAGACTTCTTCTACCTTAAGAAAGTTGAACTCCCATGTCTAATCTAATAGAAGACCATAACAGTCAGTACTCCATAGGAAATTTAATAAGACATGGAAAGAATCATAGAATCATAGAATGGTTTGGGTTGGAAGGGACCTTGAAGATCATCTAGTGCCAACCTCCCTGCCATGGGCAGGGACAGCTTTCCACCAGACCAGGTTGCTCAGAGCCCTCTCCAACCTGGCCTTGAAAACTTCAATGAGGCAGCCACAACTTCTCTGGGCAGCCTGTTCCAGTGCCTCAGCGCCCTCATTGTGAATAATTTCTTCCTAATAACTAATCTAAACCTGCCCTCCTTTAGTTTAAAAGTTCCCCCTTGTCCTTTCACTTCACCCCCTCATAAAAAGCCCTTCACCATCCTTCCTGTAGGCCCCCTTTAAGTACTGAAAGGCTGCCATTAGATCTCCCCAGAGCCTTCTCTTCTCCAGGCTGAACAGCCCCAAGTCTCTCAGCCTGACGGGTAAAAATAGAAATCAGGGCAGGATTAAGGGAGAAAAAAAAATAACACCATCAATAATTGCACAAATTTTGAGACAGGTTGAACAGAAAGGTGGTGTAGTCCCCATCCTTGGAGGTTTTCAGTACACAGCTGGACATAGCCCTGAGAGTCCTGGTCTGACTGAACACGCTTTCTTCAGTGCCAATGCTGCTGTGACCAGGAGGCTGCATTAGAGACCTCCTGATGCCCCTTCCAACCTGAAGAAGTTTCTCATCAGAGTTAGCTGTTGGGATAATTCTGATCCATTGATTTTTTTCCTCCACAATCCACAATATATAAACTGACATTTTGTAGACAAAGAATAAAAAGGTATTGCTCCCTTTATGATTAGAATTCTTATGTGGGAGGGCTATATTTTAGTCCCAACTCCATTATGTGTTTATTCTAGGAAAATACTGTAGCTCGGACACTTGTTCCAAACACACCCAATAAGTTTGGTAGAGGTAAGAAGCCGTGGATTTAAAAACTGTTATGCAGAAAACATAAGTCTTCCATACTTCAAGAAAATGCAGTTGTCTTCCTAAAGGAGCTGTCAGGCAAAATATTAACAGCAGTCATACTTAGAAGAAATCCAAAATAAAACAGAATTTATTAAGCAAGAATTTGTTGTATGCTTATTTTCATCACAAAAATGAAAAACAAAATTCCATTTAGTCTCAAGTGATTGTTGTTTTTTTTTTTTCCCCCGATTATGGCTTGAGAAGCCTGGAAAATTTGCATAAGAAGGTGTTTGCTCATGAAAGATGCAGTTTCTACAAGATCTTCCCCAGGGAAAACATTCTTTCTTTGTTAATATTTTTTTATCTCCAGCAGTAATATCAAGATAAAATATTTTGTTTCACATTAGGAGACTTCTTGAGCAGTGGGTTGAATCAAAATCTTTTGTTAGGGGGGGATCAGGCACTAACTTATATATCTGAGTTGTTGTGATGTGTCAAAGCACATTGAAAAGTAAATGTTTTATAAGTGTTATATCTTGTTGTCTCTATTATTGTGCATCATTAGTTTCTTATCCTGAGAGCGCTGAATTTTAAAAATCCTATGATTCTTAAATATCCTAGGAGATATAAAAGTCTGAATGCTTACTCTGCATCAGAAATGAGAAAACAAGGTACTATTATTCCAGTTTCCATAAAGTACTAGGATAATCTGCACCAATACTTCAATCTTAAACCAAGATGGAATAAGACATTTTAGTCCCATTCAAATTGTCAAGCTTTCTGAACAATAATTTTCTACTTCTTTTTAAAAAAATTAATAATACACCAATCTTTTTTCTCCTCAGTTCAGTAGGGAAGCCTTGAAATATTAGAGATTTCTAAAAGAAAACACATTTTAAATTTTCACTCATGAGAAGATAAAAATAGATCTGGCTCTAGAGAGTGAGATTTCTGGGAAAAAGTTTTACCAGCAGAAGAAAGGAG
>KL258406.1:0-25644 GCA_000699545.1 Podiceps cristatus
TAGGAGGGACCTGCATCAATATATTGCTTTCTCCATTTTCTCCCTAGGGATATACCTCTTTTCTCTTGGGCAAGAACTGATTTTTTGAGGTGGTTTCTGTTTCTAGACAATAGGCTTGGAACAGGCAGGATACCAGTCCCTGGAAGAGAAAACTAATTCTAATTAATCCTCACCAACACACCATGTTCGAACCACTTACTGGTTTTAGTAGAATTCACAAAGTGCACATAATCCTGCTGTTGTCAGTACAGTTATCCATTTATTATTATAAAATAAGTAGTATAAAAATTATTCTGTAAAAAAAATTTCTTTATTCGTTTAATTATATTCTAGATTTGTTTTGACTATGTTTAGCCAGTGCTAGCTGCTTTGTATTTAAATAATGTATTCCACCCTCATTTTCTATTTTCTAAAGAACCGAAACTGCTTTTTAAATCAACAGGAGACTAGACTGAACAAAGAATAAAGGATTGAACCCCACATCTGGAAAATTTTCTGCTATCTTGCCTTCATAAATAGGACGCTCAGCTACATATTCTTCTTTTGGTTCCCATGGTGAGCACATCAATGTTTATATCAAGCAGATCATCAACAGGTTTAAGCTGATGGATGTTCAAAACTTCAGTAGTTCAAAGCCTACCCAAACTTGCTATATATGTCACAGCAGAAAACCCGCACACAAAGTAACAGGCATTAAAGAGGTTTTTCAAGCCAATTTTTATTGGTTTGCAACAAGAAGAGTCTTAGTAATACACTAGAACATGCCAGGCATGCTCTAGTAACAGATAATACATTTTATTAATATTGTGGAGTCCCCCCAAAATGAATTCCAACTGTTGTAACTGTGCAGCTGAAGCAAAGATGAGTTTGAGAACATGCCTGACACTTATTAAAATACTAGATGAATGAAGTGGGTGCCCACGTCCCTAAAATGCCTAAAGAAGATGCCCCTGGTATTGCATTGAAGTGGAGGTGCTGGGGAATGTCTGAATATGGCATTTAACACAAACTGAGTTTGCACAAACTGAGCATGTGGTGCTTTTAATGACTCAGACTTGTCTGTATGCTTAGTATATGGATAAAGGAATTAAATCTGTTGTAACTTCATGGTAGATGATGATTGCCAATAAGAAAATGCGTGATTTAATCCAGAAGAAATTGATGCATGTTTATAAAAGAGTAAAGTTCTAACTGCTGAAACAATTTGGGGCTCTCTGATGAGCGACTTAATGCATTTACTGATGCCTAGTGTTATTTTTGATATACCACTGGTACCTCCCAAAATCAAGAAACTTGCATGGAAATGCACTGCAAAGTCACGGGTTTTGGATGAGCATGGATGGTGTGGGAGGTAGGCTCTGGGGCTGCCAGGCATGGCCCGTTGTCAGCCATGCGGGATTTGGTGCGGGCCGTGGTCCTGGGAGTGCTGGTGTGCTACTGGGACAGAGTCGCCCCGGGAAGCTGCAGACGCCTGTGGAAGCAGCTTAAGACAGGCAAACGCCGTATCGGTGAAACATACTTTGCCTGGAGAGGGAATAGAGCACGTCCAGCTTCCGAGATCAGGGGCGCTCCTTTCACCCTTCGCCTTACGGTTTGGTAAGCATCTTACCCCTTGCCATGTGCTCTCTGAGCAATGGTTTCCCTGTTTATTTTCCAGCTCCTTTAGTTTCTCACTTAGACTGACCAACAATGTTTTTACTGTTACAAGCACAGACAAAATAAGCTTTTTAGGAGAACATTGTGAGGGGGCTCCTGCCTTGCTCTTCCGGAGCAAGGCACAGGCTAGGCATGTTTCCAGCGATGGGGGGAAAGCGAAGCTATTCATAGCCAGGCACATCTCCATTTCAGAGGACTGGAAGATGAAACAATTCATGATTTCCTTTTCTTTCCAGTGTTCTTCAAAGAGCTTGGAAGACTGATTTCTTGAACCTTTAAATTTGAGACAAAGGAAGCTTGTCTACAGCATGTTGAAAGTCATTTTTTCAACTCTCACAATTATTATTATTATTTTTTTAAGATCTTTTCTTCAGAGCTGAGAAACTAACTCTTACCTGTGAGAGGCATATTCTTGCCTCAGGAAATGTGTCACGCTATCTGCCAGTTCTCTATTCTAGGGCAAAAGAAGGAGGACCTTCTTTTAAACACGGCCTCTGGTTTGTCAAGTTTTGGATTTTGGGTGCCCTACCTGAGATATTTCAGATTTTATTTTTACACATTATAGAGGCCCCAGATCCCAAGAACCTGGATGGAGTATTAGAAACTCAGCATCTGCGAAAAGTCAGGAATGAAGATCAACAATCATTAAGAATTTTGACCTTCTGACTCCCTAACATATACTGAAAAGGAAAATAGAAGCTGGAAAAAAATTTTCTTAAAAGAAGTTAGATTTAGTGATTCCAGATAGTCCTACAATGATTGATATGAAGTAGATACTCATTTATCACTTTTTTGCATTAAAGAAATGCCAGCAGTGGAAATTACAATGAAATTATTTCTAGTACTGTCTTGCAGTAATGTTGAGAATTGCATTTATTTCATCTTGTAAATGGCTGCATTCTGCACTTATTTAGATGACACAGGTATAATATGCAAGGAAAAAAGACCTGGATTGTTGCATTATTCTACAACACTATTTTTTTTTTTTCCTGAGAACTTGTAATATGCTTCTAAATAATCTATGCACAGCTACTGTGAGTCAATCAAAAATGTTATGTTGCCCTGCTAAGTCCTTAGACAACAAGAATCGGGCTTGTTTAAATCTAAATCAAAGGTTAATCCATACTTGGTTATTTGAGAGCGCTAAAACACAGTAATTCATTTTCTTTATGGATTAAACATGCTGAGCATAGTAACCAATATGTTACTGAAATTCGGTTTTTATTTTCCATTAGCTCTGACAACGCAAGGACGGGTACGTGAGGGGTTGGGTGTTTTCAGCAGATTCTGGCTTGTGACATAAAGGTTTAATGTGGCTCATTAGCACAAAGCATAGCATTAAAATGGTGGGGTAAACAGTATGTTTACATGGGAATATTAAAGATATATTTCATATCAGTTTGCACTTCCATTTTCCCAGTAACAAATGCGTGTTTGTGTTTAACACTTGTCTATAGGTGGCAGCAACTCCAACGCTTTTATAGGCTGCAATTCAGCCCAGAAAGTTGTGCAAGGAAAGTTCACCAGTTTCTGCGTGCTCTGATGGCACTGCACACCCCTTGGAGAGGTGTACAGCAAAGAGATGGGGAAGATATGTTGAAACAGAATTACAAATATCTTTCAAATAACTGGAAGGCTTTTACATCCTGACCCAAAAGGTAACGACTTACCTTTTATGATTTTTGATTAACCTCAGTTGATAGGAACATATAAGTGTCCATTTATAACTTATGTTCCCAGTTGTGTTTGGAGCTAAAATGGTAAAATTTTTAGTATAATAATGTCAAGTCAGTGCTGTTCAAATCTTAATTTTGATATACTTGCATATTCGTGAAACAAATTATCTGTATTACTTAAGTTTGGACTAAGAGCTAAGTAACCAAAACCCAGATATTAATGATCACCCATGGCCCTAAGCTGCTATAATGCAGCTCGAAGAAGCGGCTGCTGCTGGGAGGTGAATGAGTATGTGTAACA
Organism: Podiceps cristatus; assembly: GCA_000699545.1. Classification (NCBI taxonomy): domain Eukaryota; kingdom Metazoa; phylum Chordata; class Aves; order Podicipediformes; family Podicipedidae; genus Podiceps; species Podiceps cristatus. Next base: position 3,634 of record KL258406.1, read on the forward strand.
GTAAAGCATAATAGGAAATGAGGCACAGCTTCTTTTTTTGAAGTTTTTTTGAAACATTTATATGTATAGTGTTGAAAGTTGAAAGAAACTTTGGGGGATTGTAGCTGCTGTCATCTTCATTGTCTAAAGAATTGAATTTAAACATCTGGACTCCGCTGTGCTTGGCACTGAACAAATGGAAGCATTTTCAGGCTTAGCAGTTTTGTGCTCAGATGTCGGTGACCCAGTTCTGGTTGCTTCACTCCTTTAAGTTTGTTCCTGCACTCCCAGGGTGGTGGTTTTTGTGCTCTTGAGCTTTGGGCTGCTCCTGGGAGGGAAAACTGCTGCTGCCCAGCTTTAGGTAGCCAGCCTGGCTGGCTGCTGTAGGGGGCTGCCTACATAATTGATGCAGACAGGCACCATGGCTATTTGGATAACTTAACCTGTTCTTAAACTTCCTAAAACCCCTTGACTTGCTCCCTCCCCAGCATCCCAGCTTCTTCCCAAGCAGTACTGGGGTGCTTCATGCCTTCCTGTGTGAATGGAACAAGTTGCTCCGACTGAAGTTCTGTACAGCTTTCAGTTAAAAAAAAAAAAAAAAAAAAGATGATCGTGGTCATGTGAAAATCTACCTAGATGCTAGAAAAACCCCAAGCTTCCTACTGGCCTCCCCAAAACCTGAACCTCCCCGCTTTGTTCTCCTAGGCTTTCCAGAACTGATTTGCTTCTGTTCCTTTCCTCTGAATTGTACATCAGCTGGCAACTATTTTGTCATTTTTGCCTGCTCAAAGTGGTGACCATTCTCTCTCCGTGATGGCTCTGTAAGACACTGAAGGGCAGCTCACTGGCAGCATGTAAATAGCCAAAGGCCACCTGGGAAAGCAGGAGCTTGCCTCCTCCTTTGCTGGCTGGGGACACTTGGTTGCTGACTAATACCTATGCTACTCGTGTTCTCCAAGAAGGCAATATAAAAGAAACTCTGGTGCATGTCATGAATGACATGAGAGAAGGAGGCATCCTATATAAATTTATTTTAAAATTCCTTGCAGTTGCCTAAAGTTGCTAGGAAAGCAGATGGATAATGATAGCCCTGGGGACTGACTTCCTGATTTTTCAATGAGATATTTTTTGACTGAAAGAGTTTAATATAGCATAGAAAATGTCATTTAATTAAAATTTCTTGTTAGTACCCAATGAGATGGACCTAGGCTCTTAAATTAGACAGCTAAAGTAGGTGTCTAAAGCTGATGGTGTGAATATCCAATAGAAAGGGCAGTTACAGGCGGCAGATGCACTTCATATATGGAAAGGGCAGGGCAATGGCAAAGCAGGTGTGAGAAGAGCATCTGCTGCGAGTGCTCCCCCACAGTCCCAGGGTGACTGACTGGTAGGAGAAGTTCCCAAGCCCAATTGCCTCCTCTTCCTCGCACTGCTGGGGCGGCGGGGGCGGGGGGGAAGCACTTGCTCACTTGCTGCCTGTTTCGGGCCACCCCTTCCTCCGGGCCCCGTTGGCAGCACCGTGAGACGTGTTCTGCACCGTGCGCAAGGCAGGGGGAAGGAAATGCTGTCGCCCTCCGTCGCAGTGGGCAGAGGCTGGCAGCAAGCAGTGCCTTGCCAAAGCCCCACTGACCCCTCCTGACCAAGCAGGAGTGGATTGCCCCAGACCGCTGCGCCGGCCACAGATGCAGAGCAGGGCTCAGACGGTTTTGTTTGAAGCTCCCACTTCTAAACCCTTGTTCATCCATCTGGGTGGTGGCGATAGGAATGTCCAATCCTCCAGATTGCCTAATTACAAGACAGGACAGACATTAGACCAGAAAAATTCCCCACATTATCAGTGTGACAGCAAAAATGTGTTCAGATGCTTAAAACACTCTGTAAAGAGTGAGAGATAAAGCTGACCGAGCTTCATGTGATGCAGATGTGCAGATGCGATGTCCTGGAGGGCAGGAGAGCCCAGCTGTTCTCCCTGGCAGGCCGTGCCTGCTCCGCCCTGCGCTGCGGTGGCACGGGGACAACTCCTGCCGGTGGGTCACTCTGGAAATGGGGCTAAAAATGTGAGAAGGGGCTTTGCTGGCTCCATTCCTGACGACACATTGTAAGAGCACTGCTGAGTTTAACTCTGAAAGGGAAATGGGCGGTCTGGGGGAGGAGAAGAGAAAGCCAAATGGCTTCTGATCTGAGGAAGGAGCTTGGTGATGGGGCTCGAGCTGAGAGCTGGCGGGAAGACAAACAGGGAGTGTCGCAGAGCCGCTGGCCCTGGCCAGGCTGCCTGGGAAACAGAAATTGCGTGAATGAGTCTGAACAAAACCGCAGGTGAGACCTAAAAGGACTAAACTTCCTAGAAAATTCGCAACATAATAATTAACTGCACTTTAGGGACAGTGAAGGCTTGAAATGACTGATGTTGCCAGCTAGGAAGCCACAGCTACGTGGACTGAGGATTTTTTCAGAGGTGGCTTAGGAGTGCTCATTTGTTGTGACCACTAAAATAATTTTGCCAGTGGAATCTGCAAATGGTTTTAATGTCATGTGGACATAGTGAGCTAGTAATTTTGCAAGGCTTCTGCTGAGCCTGAGCATGACTGATGTCTGGCCTGGTGAGGGAGTTTACAAGTGAATCTGTTTGGGCAGATAATTTTTCATGAGGCCCTATCCAGAGATTCTTAAGGATTTGCAGCTTACTGTTAGAGACCTGTCCCTAGGGATCAAGAGGTTCTGTTTTCCTTCCGGTTTCTGAAAGAGGCAGATTGAGTAATAACACAAACCCAGGGTTCCTGTTGCTTTTTTGCCTTTTTGTGTGAGACTAGGCTTCCTAAACTAGAGCTCCTTCAGCCCTGCACGTGCCCATTTTCTTCCTTGCCGCCGAGGGCACGTTGGATTTTAATGAGAATTGGCCACTCCTGACTAACGTGCCAATTCTGGAGGGCGATGAGCAGCCACGGTGCACAGCGTTGCTCCCAGGGCTGCTCTAACCTGGATTACGTTGGGATTAGCAGGGAGCTGACTTTTGTCTCAGTCACTGCAACCTTCCTACAACCACAGCTGGAGAACTGCCAGAGAAAAGAAACAAAAAAAGGTGAGGAGAAAGTACACACTGGTAAAATTTTCTCTCTCTCTTAAATTGTTTATTATAGTTTCATGACTTTAGTAAGTCATGGTTTAGGTTTGCAAGCCTGATGACCTTGAAGAGAGCTTGCTTGCTTTGAAGAGAGATTGTCCAGCAGGTTGCCGCCTTCCTCTCCTGATTTTAAGCTATCTCAGCTCTACTATTTAAAATACAGTAATAGTGAGATAGGATCTCGTTAGCCGAGATCTGAAAGTCAACAGTCTTAGAGAGCTGCGAGAAGTTTGTTAAGCCATATGCCTCACTAATACATATGTCAGAAAAAAATCATAAGGTTTTGTGTGTGTGTGTGTGATTTTCTATACCACCCCCACCCCAGACCCTCACGGTTGTATATATATGTTTAAGGTGATCCTTAAAATCTGTTTTGTTAAGAGTTGATGATGAGAACTTTGTGACTATAAAAAGAAGTCACCATTGGAATTTGGTACACAGGCTTGTGGTCCAAATAGAATTTAACAGTGGAGCTGAGTTTATTTATTACTATGTTATATTACTAAAGCCAGGTGCTTTTGATACATTGCAATTTAGCCTATCTTCTGAGTAGTGTGAAGACTCATGTGCAGCTGAATACATCAGACGGTGAGATGTAAGGGCCAAATTCCCCACCCAGGTGCTGCCTGAGGAAGAAAAGGGGGTAAAGGAAGAAAAGGATGCCAGCAGTGTTTGCTGTTCCGTGGATGGCCATCTGCAGCCTAATAGCCTGGTATTTTACCATAAATTCCTGTTATAGTATCATTGTCTATAAATCAGGTATTAAAAATATTCCAGAGTGCTAATAAAAGAGGACGACATATAAAAAAAGTTAGAGAGAATTGAAACCTAGGGATGATAATAGCTAAAGGGAAAACAGGGGCTGAGAAACTACCTTTAAAGATTGGATTTTGCTTCCTCAGCATTACTGCACTTCTGATTCTGTAAACTCCATGAGTGAACTCCCACCATTGCAATCATTTTATTTAATAATTACATTTGGTTGCCAAGAAAACAGCTAAATGAATGTATCCTTCGGGCCTAAGACAAAGTCTTTTTTAAGTAACCATGAGAGGTAAGGGTGCTTTTGAACTCGATCTCTTCTTGCTTATGGGTGGATCGGAAACAGTACTATGTTGAAAGTAGAATACTGGACTGAGGTCACAGTGATGTAATCCTGTGATATTTTAAAAGGATTTATGTGGAAGTAGGGGCTTTTCTTTCCCTGTCCAGTTGGCTGAAGCTGAACAGATAAATGTCTATCAGTGTGATGGGCTGAGCTCTGAAGTGCCGTTGGAAAAGGGCATGGCTTCTCCTTTTCTCTATATACCTCTACAAACACATGCCATGAACTCTTCCTGTTAAATACCCTAGTTTAGGTCTAAACAAGCAGGAATCAGTGGGGGCTGACATACATAGGAATTGCAGGATGGGGCCCAGAGCACCACTTCGGGCTGGTGAATCATTTTAAACATAACTTGGCAGCCAACCAGGCCTCAGGTCTCTTTCCTTTGGCTTTACCCACCTGCCAGAATTTCCCAGCTTGAATACACCATGGTCACTGTACTAAAGCCATAGCAGCTGCTGCTGCGGCCTCCCCCATTCTGGAGCAGGAACTCCTCGGTCTGTGTTAACTGTGGAAAAACTGTCCCCGCCTGCTGCCTGCTTTTTCTCTGCTGTGTTCCCCACGGTGACCGAAGTCGTGGGTTTCAGAGCCTGAACCTGTCCTCTTCTACAGGGGAGGAAAAAGGAGTGAGTGAGCGTACTTAGGGTCCTTGGCCCCCTGCTCGGTGCCAGCGCGTCATGTCCATGAGCATGAAAAATTTCCCTGGCTCCATCTCCTTCTTCAGGCGTGGGATGGTGTGACACTGTCACACCTTTAACTTAGATTTGCTCAGCTATTTGCATTTAGATATAGTTACTTTTCAATTGCTCATATTTCATAGGTTAAATAGAATAGGAACAGTTTAAAGAGTGACAGGTTGATTTGTTTTGTTGGTTTTTAAGGTTTCCCCTTTCTTCTTTCTGGGTTAAGCTATGAAAGTTTATGTCAGGATTCCCAGCCTTTAGAAACCACATAGGTTATTAGCACACTTTTTTCTCCTAAACAACAGCCACTGTACCTCAGTGAAGGAACAGGCATTTTTCTCTGGAGCAGAATCGTTGCCAGTTGTGTTTCTGAAGGTATTAAAGCACAGCTGGGAAAGGGACACAGCCCGGCAGTGCGTAAACGAGGGATCTTCCTGACTCTGCATGAAAACCATCAATTCACCAGAACGGCAGCTTGCTTGCCACGTAAAACACACTTGCTGATGGTCTTAGAAAATATTTCCCCAGGGCTTGTTAATGGGACATCTACGCTTGGTGACACAGTCCAATTTTCATTCATTCGCTTACCTGCTTGTGGAAACACAAACTAGAAATGTCAGAGTTTTTCCTCCAGGGTTGTCACTCTCACAGTCCTTCTCCAGGGGATGCCTTTCTGATTCAGTGGTTAGGTCAATTAATGTTCACATTGCCACTAATTGCATTGCTCCAAGAGTTACCAGAAAAATCAAACAGGACATAGCAACAATTATTCTATGAACTCTGTGTGACCAGGTCAATTTGGAGTATCACAACTGATTCAGTTGCCTACTAGTCTTTCTGTTTATGAATCCCTCAGACCAAACAATTTTGCTCAGAATGAGGGTCATTTCACTGACCACATCTTGCATGTAGCGGCATAACATTTTCATAAACATCTAACCCAGAGAAATCACATTCATTAGCAGGGCAGTCAGCCCCAAGTAACTATAAGGAAGAATTTACAGGTCAGAATGGGCAAAATGGGAAGCATAGAAAGAGTGGCACCGATGGATTCTGCTGCCATCCTGGTTATTAGCTATATTAAGATTGCAATCATTAAACTGTTGGGCTTCTCCTTCCACCTCCTTCTGAGGTGCCCTTGCAGAACCGCTTCACCACTCTGCAGACTGAAGAGGAAAGACCTGTCACATCGGGAGAGACGCTGGAGCCGAGTAAGGCAGCCCGATCTGCTCCCCATATTTACAACCAGTGCAACTAAGAGAAGGCGGCGGGTGATAGTAGCGGGCGACTCTCTTCTGAGAGGTATGGTGGCACCCATTTGCCGACTCGATGCATCTTGCAGAGTGGTGTGTTACCTACTGGGGGCTCGTATGAGGGATGTCACTGAGAGACCACCAAGCCTCGTACAGCCCCCTGACTATTATCTGCTACTGTTGGTTCACCTGGGTATGGGTGACACAGCCAGGAGCAGTCTGAGGATCATCAAGAAGGATGACAGAGCCCGGGTAGCGGCGGTAAGGGACTCTGGAGCGCAGGTAGTTTTTTCATCAGTCCTCCTGGTCAAAAGGAAGGGGTTTGAAAGGCCCAGTCAAATCTGGTGAGTCAACAAATGGTGACAGGACTGGTGCCACAGCCAGGGGTTCGGGTCCTTAGACCATGGGACTCACTTTGAGAAACCTGATCTGCTGGGGGCGGATGGGGTCCGTCTGTTAGAGAAGGGGAAGAGCTGCTTCAGTCATAGGCTTGCCAAGCTGGTGAAGAGGGCTTTAAGCGCTAGTTTAAAGGGGAGGGGAACAAAGAGGGGTTCCTCCCCTCAAGGGGAACCTCAATCCGTCCCACTCCTACCAGTTTGATGCCAGTGCCAGCAACAGATGGCCAGAGCCTGGAGAAGGATCGCAGGTCAGCAGGAGAGCACCTGAAGAGCAGCACAAAAGAATTCCACTCCAGCCAGTGAGTCAGCTTCACTGGGGACCCAACTTAAATGTCTCTATGCAAATGGACTTAGCAAGGGGAATAAACAAGAGGAGTTAGAGTTGCGCGCATGCCTGCAGGGCTGTGATCTTGGCACAGCTGAGACGTGGTGGAATGGCTCCTGTGACTGGAGGGCTGGAATGGAAGGCTACAGGCTCTTTAGGAAGGACAGGCAGGGGAGTCCAGGAAGGGGATGGTGACACCCTTCATGTCAGTGACCATCTGGAGTGCATGGAGCTCTGCCTGGGGCGGGTGAGGAGCAGGCTGAGAGCTTATGGGTCGGGATTAAAGGGAGGGCAGGGACAGGTGACATTATAGTGGGGTCTGCTGCAGGCCACCCGACCAGGAAGACCAAGCGGATGAGGCCCTCTATAGACAAATAGAAGCAGTCATGTTCACAAGCCCTGGTCCTCACGGGGGGACTTCAACCACCCTGATATCTGTTGGAGGGACAACACAGCAGGGCATAAGCAATCCAGGAGGTTCCTGGAGTGTGTTGGTGATAACTCCCTTCTCCAAGTGATAGAGGAACCAGTGAGGAGAGGTGCTGTGCTGGACCTTGTTCTCACCAACATGGAGGGGTTGGTGGGGAACGTGAAGCTCAAGGGCAGCCTTGGCTGCAGTGACCACGAAATGGTGGAGTTAAAGATCCTTAGGGCAGCGAGGAGGGTGCACAGCAAGCTCACTGCCCTGGACTTCAGGAGAGCAGAATTTGGCCTCCTCAGGGATCTGCTTGGTAGAGTGCCATGGGATAAATCCCTGGAGGGAAGAGGGGCCCAAGAAAACTGGTCCTCCAAGCTCTTTCAAGCTCAGGAAGAATGCATCCCAACAAAGAAGTTGTCAGGCAAAGCCACCAGGAGGCCTGTATGGATGAACAACGAGCTCCTGGACAAACTCAGGCACAAAAAGGAAGCCTACAGAGGGTGGAAGCAAGGACAGGCAGCCTGGGAGCAATACAGAGAAATTGTCCAAGCAGCCAGGGAGCAGGTTAGGAAAGCCAAAGCCCTGATAGAATTAAATCTGGCCAGGGATGTCAAGGGCAACAAGAAAAGCTTCTATAGGTACATCAGTGATAAAAGGAAGACTAGGGAAAATGCGGGCCCTCTCCAGAAAGAAACAGGAAACCTGGTTACCCCAGGTATGGAGAAGGCTGAGGTACTCTGTGACGTTTTTGCCTCGGTCTTCACCGGCAAGTGCTCAAACCACACTGCCCAAGTTGCAGAAGGCAAGGGCAGGGACTGGGAGAATGAAGAACTGCCCACTGTAGGAGAAGATCAGGCTTGAGACCATCTAAGGAACCTGAAGGTGCACAAGCCCATGGGACCTGATGAGATGTATTCACAAGTCCTGAGGGAACTGACAGATGAAGTGGCTAAGCTACTACTTGTCGTATCTCAGAAGTTGTGGCAGTCTGGTGAAGTTCTCACTGTCTGGAAAAGGGGACACATAGCCCCCGTTTTTCATAAGGGGAAAAAGGAAGACCTGGGGAACTGCAGGCCAGTCAGTCTTACACCTGTGCCCAGCAAGATCATAAAGCAGATCCTCCTGGAAACTGTGCTAAGGCACATGGAAAACAAGAGTGCCTCATTAGTGCCCATGTCCAATGGATAAATGAGCTGTTTTCTTGCACCCAATCACACAACCTGGAAAAACCAAAGGAATGTTATGAAGGCCGGATGAGTGCTCAGCATGTGAGATTTTTATTTTTATAGAGAGGAATAATAGCTTCAGTTTTATTTTCCAGTTCAATGCTCAGGGGGAATGCATAGAAATACAGAATGAACATCAACAAAATAGTGCATGGAGCAGAAAGCCCTGGCTGTGGGTAATAACCTCTCTCTTTTTTTTTTTTTTTTTTTTTTCTCTAAATGGTGAAATATCAGTACAGTGTAGTGAAAACTGGCTTTCTGATAATGCCCAGTTATGAGAAGATAACACATATTGGTGACCAGTAGCCAAGGGCCTAGGACAGCTTCTCTCCAGTGCAAGTGATTTGTCTGAGGTATCAGTGTAGACTGAGATAAACAATCTGATTTCCTTAGGATAATGTATAAAAGAATGGAATTGAAATTTCTTTTTTAAAAGAGAAGTGGTATAGTGGGCCTGAAATAAGGAAACTGTTGATAGAAAAGAAAAAAAAAAAAAATCAAGGTTTTTCTTCTCCTTAAGATCAGTCAATCCTGACTTGCAGTGCTGTAAAACAAGGAGCTGTTGTCTACAAGGCAAAGGTTTGCAGTGATCTTAAGACAAATCTTTTTGGGGACAAACAGATGCACAGGAAAATAAAGCAGAGAGAAACATTTTCAGAATTTCCTATTAAGAAAAACTTCTTTCTTAAAATACAGAAAATACTGTAGGGACTTCCAGAATCTTATACTATTCATAATCTCACCTTTAAATTGCCCGCTGGAAGATACTTAGTAAATTTATAAAACTGTTTCTCTCTCTCTCGTACACCCCCACTCCACTCTCTCTGGGTGCAAAATCTTTCCTATTCATGTAAGTGCCCCAGACCTATTTCCCAGCTCCTTGTCCAAAGAAGTAAATATACAACCAATGGAAGGTTATTTATCATGACTGTCATAACTGGACTCAATTGGGAAAATGAGCTACCGTCAGTGAATTACAAACCTCAAATGTAAGCTGCCGACACTGTTTCGCTGGACATGTCTAATGACCTGCAGCCGTTCACCGTGAGTTCCAAATGCCAAGATCATTAGCACAAAGGCATTTCAATTCATTAAATTAAAATGATCACAGTCATTTTGCTAGTATTACAGTGCACAAATGTAGACCATCTCAGATAATCATTTTGAAGAGAGAAGTTTTTTTTTAAGTTAGAAATAAACTTCATCAATCTAATTGTTCATTATTAAGATAAAGATATTTGTCTCGTAAAATATCTGGATAGTGATCAGCTCAGTAAGGTACGAATTATTGGTCTACTTGAGCACCTCTTAGTCTCATAACAGGATTTCAGTGAAAATGTTCTCGTGGGCTCTGGTTTACATTTTCAAGCCATGGGCGAGGGAACCCCGGAGCGTGCTGTGAGCAAATGGCCCAGCCTGCCGAAGGGGTCCTTGGAGCCCAGTTCTTATGCTTAGTCCAAGCGGTGTGTTGCTGGTCATCCTGACAGAAGGGGATGGCTGAAACCCTTCTTGAAAGGTGAATCAGGAAATGAAAAGGTTCTAGAAGATTTGGCTGTCCTAAATTTTGGGTGAGTGTGGGAGCCATCCCCCTCCTTCCCGCTGCGGGCAATGCTCCGGAGTGCAGGGCTCCTCCTGCCCGGGCGCCCTGTGCAGAGGCCAGGCACATTGTATGATCATTTATTTGCAGATGAAGGTTAAATGAAGATCTTGCTATGCCCTGAGTAAGCTTAGCTTTTTTTTGTTTGCTTGGGTTTTTTTTTTTTTTGTCCCCTTGTATTTTTTCTTTTTGGTCTAAAGTGGAAAATATATTTATATTCTATTTTTGAAAATTCTAGATGAAATTGTGCAAATGGCTCCTCAAACTTGACAAAAGACCTACAGGGTAAAGCAGTAAAGCTTAGTATTAACAAAATTACCACAAATTCTGCTAAGAGCATCATAACTTCAACTAATGTAAAAATAAGTGAAGGATTTCTGAAAAGCAGTGCATCCATATAATGCTTATCTGGAAAACTGAATGTACTGAATATATAAGGAAATAAAAACAAAGGACTTCTGGCATTCTTTCATCATTTCTCCTTGACGTGACTTTATTATGAATTACAATTAGGAGAAGTCTTTGTGTTCCACAGTGAAGTCTGTTTAAAAAAACCCCCAGTAAAATAAATGTTACTGTAGTGCAAACACTTACCGAATTATCTTTTTATTCTAACTCATTTTTAAGGCTTTGGTGTAATTTCTGTTTAATAGAACTCTGGAGCTTAGGTGGTAAGTTCATGCTAGGTCCAGTGTAAGCCTGTTTAGTAGGAAAAAGGGAAAACGAGTCTGCTATGGAAATGTAGATCTAGAAGCATAGGACTGAATTGATAATTCTCAAGTCTTAAATTAGCATAAATAGGACCAGAATTTTTCTCCTCACTTTGACATACAAGTGAAATACAAATCAAGCCAGGAATCCTTACTGATGTCTCCCTTATGTCTTGAAAGTTCCTGATTGTGTGCGGTCATAAGGAGTGGATAGCTCATTCTTTAATTATTTAATGATTGATGCATAAAATTTAAAATAATTTAAAAAGAAAAAAAAAAGAGGTAGAGCTTTGTTGCAATGGCTTTATGGTAACTCTCATATATCCATGCATTTCGTAATGAAGACAATAAGCTGCATGGTTTGTGTAAGCGCATAACAGTATTTTGTTTTGATCAACCCTGAAAAGAGGAAAAGCCAAATAATCAAAACAAAGTTTAAGGGGTCTGAAACTACACCATGGGGCTCCAAAAAGCGAATTCTTACTTTTTATTGTTCCAGTTAAAAATTGATTAGTGCTCTTTAAATTTAAGAACAGTTCAGTTCATTACACACATGACTTGACAGTGTAAACTTCTAATCTGAGTTAGAAGGGGTACTTAAGAGTATAATAGGAGCTCATAATAGCATTAAAGGAAAATAAATGAAAGATAGGAAAAAGTTTTGAATTTATTAGTCATGAAACGACAAAGAGTTGTTCCGCAAAATGTACTGAGAGCTAGTTGAAATAGGAGTTAGTAATGCACAGTACGGAAGAAAGTTAAAATTCACTGTTTGTGTTCTGCCTTTGCATAGAAGGAAAAACCTTCATCTCTGCTTACCAGAACGAGGTTTCACGCGTCAGGGAAAAGGTCAGTTCTCCCTGAGAAAAGGAAGATATTTTCCAGCGGCTAGGGAGGCCACGTTGGAGATGCGGTGCAGGTAAAACTGCTGGGCGCCTTCAACCCAGGCATGTAGAATTCCAAAAGTAAAAACCAAAAAACCTCAACAGATGCTTTGCCTGATGATACCTTTCCATCTTTTTTATACCATGCAATACATGTACATTGTGCATTAGCAATTCAAATCAGAATTGGCTGTTACATTAGAGGCAAGTGCTGGCATACAAGAGAAGAGGGTATGTATTTTCTTAGAAATGAGTATGCAGCATTTTTTGAAGGAGGTGGCTTTGGTACTGTTATGCATGTATATGAAAGGCCTGAAATTCTAGAACTTTAGTCTTTAGAGAAATTTATTACTGTTATGCGCAAAATAGATGGAAATATCTTAGATTATTATCTACATATGAATCCGAACTGCGAGGCTAGCTGTGGACTATCTCTGCACTGAAATTTTTAAAATCCACTTCTTAATGCTCAAAACAAGCATTTACTTCAGCACTGATAAGTTTCTTCTTTTTAAAGCATGATACATCCTTCCGTAGGAGGATCAGGCCCTACTGGCTTGTTGTCAACTGTGAATTTAATGCAGTGTTGAAGCATTTGTGATAAATTAATTTCAGCTTTGTCTCCTAAAGGGATCTTGTCTTATGTCCTTTGTACACTGAACAGTTTCACTGAAAACTGTGTTACAAGTGAGGTATAAAACACAGCAAATCATGTATTTTGATTACAAGATAAATCTTTTGGGCTTGTATTTATTAATACTGTTTAACCGTAGTGATGAGGCAAGGGGACACTGATAACTGCAAATTTGAGGGTTCTCTATTTTGAAAAGGCATTTCTACCAGCCTGTCTGGTAGAAAAATATTCATCAATCAGTTAGGACTGCCCCAGGAATTTATTAACTTTTACATAAGCTGTTATTTCTGCCTAATTATATTATGGATAACCAGCTGCAATAAACAGCGCAATTCAATCTTCTGAATAAGCACATAACTACATTCTTCACTATTTTCTGGTCTTTGACAGCTTAGTAGTTAAACCAGATGAACATGGAGCATAGTACATGAAACTGGATTAGAAAGAAACTGATAATGTAGCACATTTTCTCCACTTCCTTCTCAAACACTTTGTGAAAAGCGACGAGTTCTAAAAACCTCTGTCCATGTATTAGTTAATCGATATGAATGTTCATCCTGCTCCAAGATATTTTAACACCTGTCAAAGCTAACCCACCAGTCATTGTTCAAATCTTACATGGAATCGAAAACTACAACTGAAAACCTTTCCCATCTCCAGGGGATTAACTCTGGGGGAAAAAGAGTGATTCTGGGTACTAGAAATGAGAGGGGGAAAAAAGATCCAATTCTCAGATGATCCAATTATTATTAGAAAAACTATGTAAAAAAATAGAGCTGGGAGGGAGAGTGAGGAATTTAATCATGAGTATCTCCCTTTTGTGAGGCAGTGTGAAAATCTGCCAAACCCACCTTTGCTTGGTTACCCCGGAGGTGCGAGAGGGAAGAAGTAAATGTAAAATGATGCATCGGAGAGGCACTGTGATAGAGCGCAACAAGGGAACTAATTTCCTCTCACGCTGGGAAAAAGAATCCTTTTCAAGTCTTGTGATACTATTAATGAACTATGAAACTCTAGTAAAGAACTTGGGTCCGTGTGTTGCTATTACTGCTCCTCGGTAGAACAGAATATAGCTACATTTGCTGTGGGGTTAACAAAAGATCCCTGACTTGTATATACCATTTCCCCCTCCCATTACATACCAGGTTTAACATCGCTTCTCCATAATTCTCTCTTTATGACGACTATCATATATTATCTCCTTATAATGGCTACTTTAATATGTCCTCTCTATTACAATAAATATATTAGTTGGCAGGTTTAATACCTCCTCTCATTCAAATCGCATTAGGCTCAAGCATGACAAACAAGTGCGAGGAGTATTTTCTTGAGGTTCTAAAACACAGCCGTCGGAAATCCGTATGGCTCTGTAGTTAAAACTGGAAACCAAATGTACCATTTCTGATATTTTCCCTTCAGAAAGGGAAGTAGGGGGGACTGCCATGACACTGTCAAGCTGAATTAACATACTACATTCTTTTTATACATGAATTAATGAATTATTTGTGTATATATTAATTTGTACATATGTGTTTGTACCTTGATGTTACTGCTAAGGAAATTGGGGCTTGTGCTCCGACTGCGCGGCCAGGTAGGCACAAGCATCCCCAGACACCACCCAGGACCCTCTCTGGGCTCTCCAGGGAGGCAGGTTGCCCCCGTCCTTGTGGTGGCTCCTCTTGGGAGACCACTGCTCCTATCTCGGTGTCTTCTGTGAAGAGGACATTTGTCCACTGCAAACAAAAGGGAAGCTGTATTTATCCTGCTTTTTCTTCATAAAACGGAACAAGAAGCAAAAGATTGATCAGGCTGCTCCAAGCGGTGGCTCAGGCATTTGCCCCGTGGCAGTACCAGAGCTGGGCAGGGTGATGCAGGGATACTGCTGCCACCAGTGTGTGGCCCAGCCGCATCCAACGCGTTTTGCTCGGTGGCCCAAAGTCACTTCTTCAACTCCATCAGCATGTCTCTGAAATAATTAAGCGCCCCTATTCCTGACACTGCCCCCCAAGACCGGGAGCAGGCACTTTTTGTCCTGAACTGCCAGGGCTGTGGCAGCACAGCCCTTGGCTTGCCCTGCTGAATGCGACACCTCTGTGCCCGGGGGGAATATTCTTGGATGTTGTGAAAGGAATGCCTAAATGAGAAATACCTGTGTCTGCCCGCTCTTTGAGAAGTTATGAATCCGGGATAGTGTGGACTATGAAAGCCATAAATATTCTGAAAACCCTTACCCAGGCTGCAGACGTATTTCTGGCTGAATGCCAGGCAGGCGATGGAGCGCTCTAAGGGCTGAGATCCTGATAATGAGTTCTTCATCACCTGTGAGGCGCTAATCCTGATCCCTTAAAAGGTTTTTTAAAAAAATATTATTAATATATCTGTATCTATATATGCATGTGTGTATATCTATACCTGTCTACTTTTTTCCTACCAGCAGACAGCTCCAGCAAGAACAGAATCAGGCCAGTTCAGTGGCTGAATCCAGGTAGCTGCTTACAACGACCTCATGGTCGTGCTAGATGTGCAGCATCTCTTCTTGTTAATAGCTCTGCTCCAATGCTTAGAATTACTTTTTCTTCAAGCCATGGAAATATTTAGGGATCGTTTGTTTTGGCTTTATAAATAGATTATGTGGTGATGAAAAATGCCATATTGACAGTACTGAAAACTGATGCGTATCGTCTTCCCTCAAGCTAGGCACAAGCAACACAGACTGAACCCTGCAGGCATTTTTTGGCAAAGCCAAAGATTTCCTTATGGTCCCTGAAAGGATTTTGTAGGGATTTTCTTCCACACTGGGCTAGTAGTAGATTACATGGGCTCAAAGCTGTAGAACCCACAAGGGTTTTCTTCCACTGCCACGGCAGTGACATCAGTGATTTCCTGACATTCTCATCAGGGCCTCAGGTCCTCTTGCTCAGCTGGTGAATCTGACAACCAAACCTGTAGCCACTGAGAAAAAAAATGAGCGCCACAAAGCAGCTGTATGATATCACAGTAATTCTTTCCTAATGTGGAATGATATGTTTTCGATTTCTGAGACAAAGAGAACAAACCAGCATGTGTCATTATGCTGCTGTATCAATCAGTGTAAATAGGTATACTATATATAATTCTGCTTACCCTATTTCCACAAAGCTGCAGGAGACCTAGAAAAGATAGCAAGATGGTCGTGCGAATGACCATAAAAAAGAAATGGCATCTGTTTGTAGAAAACACTAACTGGACTAGAGCTGTCTGAGTTGGAAATCTGATGACTACAGTAAGGATTTAACAGGAGCCTGCAAAATTATCAGCAGGATGAGGAAGTGAATTGTGAGTTGTTTGTTTTCTATATAGTAGCGATTTTAGGAGATCTCTACTTGGAGAAATAAATTTCCCAATGAAAATGTTAGGCAACAGTTTTTACAAGGAGGGGCCGTTCTTCCCAACAGGTAATTAAATTACAGAACTGATTGCCACGGGGTTACTGTGCTGACGAAAAAGAAAAACTGTGCAGATGAAAAATAAAAAATGGTTTCATAAAGGCATTAATTTATGCCAGTGAACGGTCATGTGGATATAAGCATGTAGATATGATATAGCTTATATCTATATAAAAAAGCCATTTTCAGAGTGAGGATAGATTTTTTTACTTGTGGTTTATTAAAACTGATTCTCTGTATTAGCTGTATTCAAACTTTTGGGGCATGAATAAAGTAAAAGAATCATTTGTAAGGTGTGGGCAATGAGGTTTCTCCAACACAGACAAAGAAGTTGCACTTTCCCTATTAGGATGTTTGCCTGACTGCTCCATGCTGCTCTGTAGCGTAAGGCACTTGCTGCTTTCATGAAAATCTGAGAGCACTGTGAATAGGAGTCTGCATCAGTTATGTAGGTAAAAACAGTCTGGAAAATGTACAGGGCTGCTAACACAGTGGGTGCCTGCTCATCCTTTCCCTAGATGAAATACACTCGTGCCGATCTTCGTCCTCCACAAAATGGCACGGTAGCCCCGCTTGCCAGCATTAGGCTGCAATCATTTCCTGCAACTGTACTGTGGCATTCACACAGGCTCCTTCAACGACAGTAAGATGGAAGTTGACTCCGTATGCAACTGTCCTCAAAGTGACATTTTTCCTATCTTGGCAAACAGATTTAGCAGTTTCCTTAAACGCGCTTTCAAA
This sequence comes from Podiceps cristatus, assembly GCA_000699545.1. Taxonomy (NCBI): domain Eukaryota; kingdom Metazoa; phylum Chordata; class Aves; order Podicipediformes; family Podicipedidae; genus Podiceps; species Podiceps cristatus. Next base: position 20,133 of record KL258406.1, read on the forward strand.
ATTACATAGCTATTTTAGTGGGTTTTGCCACAGAAGGAAAAACAGACTATGAAAGCCAACTGGACTGAGACTGCTGAGCTGACTGAGGCTGCTGTTCCTTTGGACCCTCCAGGTCCCAGGCTGGGACAAAACTCAGGCGTGACGGCTCCCATATACCCGCTTCTGGGTTCTGCCAGGCCACTGCAGGTGTCACGGCTGGAGGAGCTCCTGCGCCGGAGGTGGTATGAGCCCGAGTCCCAGTCAGAACTTCCCTTGGGGCTGGTGCACACAGTGTGACTGCCTGTCCCCAGGACCATGCAGAAATATTTAGATACCCGCTTTGGTGGTGCCGGGTGGTGGTGAGGAAGATGGCTTCCTCCAGGGTCCTCAGTATAACCTGCTGAAAATAGCCCAGAGTAAATACAATCTGTTTGCTCCTGCCCTTGTGGCCCTTGACATGTGAATCCGTGACTCTTCCAATATCATTCGATGGTGCAGTCAGTTGACTCTTATCTGTTCCATTTGTGTTTGAACAGTGCAACCTCTTAATTGGTATCATTAGCTGTGTACTTCCAGCTTTGAGTGCTTCAGGCTTCCATGGGGGTAAAAAATACCACAAAGAAGAAGCGAAAAAAGCAGCTTGGTAAGGAGGCATAGAGGGAGGTCATCACAGCACACAAAACTTACTTGTTTTGTGAGCAGGTTCCCCAAATTTTCTGCACAGCCTCACTGGGCTTATGAGAAACAAGCAGACTCTAACAAGGTCACAGAACATCAAGTGTTTAAAGGGAGTGTGACAGCAATGGAGAAATCTAAATTATAATTTGCTTCAAGCATCAACTTTACTGACACTAAGTAGGTCTCGTCTCACTCTCTCATCGCCTTCTAGAGTCCATCCAGTTATGTGCTGTGATGGAGAGAGAGGAGCAGCTCCAAGAAAGCCAAACACTGAAGGTCTGCAAAACTTTCCCTGATAAACACGGTGACAAAAATCTGAGGAATAAACCGGTGAGACAAACTTACCCTTGTTTGTATGGCAATAACAGAAAGAGTATTAAATAGAAAAAGCTTTGCTAAAATGGAAAACCACATTGGAGCTCTTGGGCAGCAGCTCATCGGAATGGATGCTTTAGCACAAGCTGATAGTGCTGCGTGTTTTTCTGCTGCTAACATGCTGCTCTGTTTATTGTTGAGAAGTCTCCTCTTCGCAGTGACTTTTGCGTAGAGATCTGAGAGCAGGCTGCAGCTAAAGCTGAAACTCGTTTGAGGAGGTGACCTAGGCTTGGAAGTTGCGTTGATAACGAATATCCGCCTAAAAATGTGCTGAACTTGCTGTATGAAGAAGTTCTGGTTTTGAGCAGATTTTGAGTATTTGAATATTATCAAGCATAAGTTCAGTATTTAACATTTAATCTAATTATCCTAGTTCCTTACATTTATAATGATCTTTGGGACATTCTGTAATTAAGTAACCATTAATAAACATTCCCATCAGTGTTGAATTAGAACAGGCCATTATGGAGTCAGTTTAAGCAGGTGTAGAAAGCTCAAAATAAATAGATAAACAAATATGTTAGCAAATTAAAAAAAGTAAGCTATTCCATGTATTTCATTTCTGTCCTCAGTTCTTAGGGAAAGGCTTTATAATAGAGCTACATATCACTATTAGAGATGCAATTACCTGTAATTGCCACCTTTAAAAGCAAGTTTTTGGTTTAAAAAACAATATATAGATGAATCTTGACTAAGTGCACAAGTTGTGAATTGGCTTTAGTTTCACAATCTCAACCATCACATGAAAAATACTTTTACATCTTCAAGGCGGAGAGGCCAAACCGTGCTCTCCGTTACACCAGGGTGAACCAATGGCAGTCCACCAACATCCATTAAGTTATTTTGGATTCCCATAGATGCAATTCATGACAGAATTTGACAGAATTTGTCATATAACACATAATAGATGGTAACAGTTCTTTTGCATAAAAAGCAAATAGGAACCGTGTCTCAATCAATTTAGGTACTAAAATCTTCAGAGCTCTTCCAAGGATTACTCTGGATTTACATTGCAATTTGGTGGACATGAATAATCAGATCCTTCTTACTTATTGGCACAACAAAACTTTTCTTAATGATGCTTAAGGCTGCCATGTTATATACCTCACCCGTGAAGTCAAGGGGAAAATCTTCATCACTACTCATCAGCTGAGTATCGCCCATATCACTGACAATAATGCACTGTGTGAATTTTCAGCTTTACGGAGCCCATGTATAACATTGTTCTACGTTAATACTACTGGGTCATTATGAAAGTTTTGCAATAAATTGCAACTTTATTAGAACGCGTTTAAGAAGAACAGTAAATAACAGAAAAATATAAGGAAAGACAACTTATTGGATTTTTTATGTAGATGAAGAAACTACTTGTGCTGTCATACACAGAGAGAACGTATATCAGTGTATTTCCCAGCCAGAAAATATATTGTACAGATTAAGCCTTCACTGTAAATGCTTTCAGTATTTTTGTAAAAGTTACGAACAGCTAAAAATAGGACCTGATAATGAAATTGCTGACAGGCCTTGACTATAGCACAAGAATACAATGCTATAATACAGTCGTGCCAAGCTACATTATTTTGCTGCAGTGATTAATTCACTGCTGGGTTTGCTGAAGCTCTGTTCTGCAGAAACGTCCCTAGGCCTAGTTAATCCATATCTGAGAGCGTGAGAGGGGATATAAACTGGGTAAGCACTGAGCGGAATTGCAGTACAGCGCAGGACCCCTTTCGTAACACAGGATCGCTGCACTACTTAATAATATAAATGGGAGTGGAAGTCATTAGGAGGTTTGCATATTATTGATTGCAGACCGAAGGTGAATGGTTCTTGCTAAGGCTCATTTCTACAGCTCCAAAATGGCTCCAACCCAACAGCCAGGGATTTTCTTGCTAACAGGTAATCCTGAGCCAACAATAAACACTCTCCTGTTTACTTCAGTTGATGGGGTACCCACTACAGCAAAAGCACATAGCTATGAAATCATTTTTTGAAGCAAGAGCACATTCGATCAGACCAGAGACGGCTCTTTGCAATAAAGCCCAACCTGTTTTCCAACAGCCTCAGAGAGCAGAGTTGAAAGATGGTTTAGCACTGCCTCCTGCCCACCCAGCCCCTTTAAGGCAAGTATTTTGGCAGCCAAGGGTTTCTCTTACAGTCTGTAAATTGCTGGTTGGACTAGATGGTTGTTGTAGGACCCTTCCAACTGAACGATTCTATTCTATTCCTGTACAGTGTTTATGCCTGTTAAAAATAGTGTATTTACACATCTATGACCAAATGAGATTAGAGAAGATTGCATTTTGTCCAGCACCAGTAATCCATTGGGAAAAGTCTTTCACCATTATTGTAGTTTTTGTCATTTGCTTCTGTTACTGGTTCTAATATACATTTCTTGTGTGTCTTGTTTCACCACTGTATTAGGTATATACTTAGCTTTCAGTTTTTGAAAAAAAAGGAGATTTTTTTTTTAACCTTCATTCAGCTTCAGGACATGACCAAATTCCTGAATCTTTGAAAAAAAAAGTTTTTGATGTGATATCAAAATATTACTGACAATATTACTTTGCTCTTTATGTGAACTAGCATCATTAGCAAAAATCTAAAGGAGCTGAATCTTTTTAACAGCATTGTAAGTGTGAGTAGAATAGCTATGATGCAATTATCTTAATTAAAGTTAATTAACAAATATTTATGCAAGGTAAAAAGGCCATGACAAAGGGAGAATTCAATGGAGGCACAGAAGCAAAAGTTCAGATCCTCTTAGCTTGTGTAAACTGCTGTGGGTTCCTACAAGTTACGGGAGTTCTGCAGCTTTTTGCCAACTGAGGCTTAGGTTTGTATCTTATTCTAGATGGACCTATTCATTAATATTTGTGTAATAAGTTTCCTACTCTCTCATAAATTAATATTTAATTGTGTGAGAATGAGATCCTTTGTTCCATATTCTGCTAGTCTAAAAAGTTTTATTCCCACAATTAAAATGGAAATAATGTCATATGCCTAGCTGACCAGCTACAAAGAACAGGTAATTAGTAAAAGCGGAAGGTTTGAAGCTAGTGTATCGACATAAAGGCATTTACCCATGCCCTTATCAGGCAGTTACAAGTGTGAATATATATGTCATAACTGGGATTATCTCTGTAATTCAGAAGTAGAGAAGTACATTAGATTTACAGGATACTGTAAAAGTAGCTGGATGAAACTAATGTGTATATGAATATATATGGTGATAACTTTTTCTTGGTGTTGGTAAATGAAAGTACGTTTGATTCGAAGCTTCTCAAAGTGGAAGAATTTCAAGAGACTACTTAATTTTATAAAGGATTTGTGCACACATATGCATTCACACACACATTTTTTTGGCAAGTTCTCCTGAGCTGTCTCTATATGCCATCTGGCAGGGTTCAAGCCATGATCCTTTGATTTTTTGTTGTTGTTGTTGTGCTGCCGTATTGTGATTTGTTAACTGAAAAATTTGAAAAGAAACCCTGTAGTAATGATGCCAACACAGCCAATGTCCTGCCAGCTTTTCACAATTTTCCTTTAACCCTGAGATACACACCATGCATGAGAGGTGGATATGCATCAAGACACTCCCATAAAACACCAGGAAGTCAGTTAATTATTTTGCTCCTTAATATAAGTGATTTGCTATACCTGAGAGTGGTTATAATAAACAGTGCAGTATAGCAAGAAAATATCTAAGATGCATTTGCAGCGAATACTTTCAAATTACCCTGGGGATGTGAAAGAACATGAATATGACTGAGGAGAAAGGTTGGTCGAGCTGGAGAGCCTTCAAGAAAAATATCTGACAAGCTTTGCCACCCTGCCTGTTGCAAAAGCAAAGAGTTTGTGTTTGGACCTTATTTATGAACCTTGTTCTTTTTCTGACAAAACCAATTTAATAGAGAGATTTACAGAGATAACCAATTTACAGAGAAGTAAATGTAAACACTTATGTGTAATTAAAAGCTACCTCTTCTAATAGCCTTTCCTTCAGTGTAGTAAGAAGGTTTTACTGTGGGTCATCCCACAGCCTTAGCAATCTGCCGAGAGCTTATAGGTTATTTGCCCAAAACTAAAGCCAGCACTGATGATGTTTAAACACATTTCAAAAAGACCTCAGCCAAACTAGAGTTTGGTTTCTTTTTTAATAGCCCAGGAACATTATATCATGAATTTTCCGTTGAGCTTGACTTGGAAATTTCAGAGTGGCAACAGGAAAAAACAAACAAACAAACAAACAAGAAACAAAACAAAACAAACAAACCAAAAAAGAAAACAGCCATAAAGGTGGATTCTTAAGCCTTACATAAAATGGTCTGTTTGAAAAAAATGGGATTCTGGAGTGAGTGTCTGAGGGGGAAAGGCAGAGATACAGGTGTGAAAAAGTAGAGTTGAGAGGCTCTGCAATGGCGTAATGGCTGCTCTTTCGTGTGAGCTGTGAAATGCATTTTAATATGATTCTTTGTAG
>KL258406.1:34962-84297 GCA_000699545.1 Podiceps cristatus
CCAGGGTGAAGCCAAAGGATGCTGATTCTGTGTACATGTTTTAGCCTGTATTTTCCTGCTTTATATTTTGGATCTGTGCCTGCTGTATCTTTTACTCTTGAAATATCTGTCTTTGGGTGGGGAAGAACCCTTTGATTTAAGAATGATATAAATGTTGGTGAAGTTATGTTTGTGATTATGAACCATAAATAATGGTATTAATGAGTTTATGATAATAGGAAGTGGAGATGCTGCTTTTTACCCCAGGTTAAATGGCTCATTACCAGATTGTGACAACTTCTTTGCCTTTTCTGTTCTTAAGTCTCTTGGTTTAATATTGCATTTGCTTATTTTATGGTTAGATAAAACTAAATGTGAGGAGTATTATGAAGTTTCTACTTGGTTTTAGCATAGCTGCTGCATATTTATATACTTTGAACTTTTTTAAAATCCACCTTTTTGAATGGGTATGTATCCTGTGTGGAGCTAGGCCCCTGTCTGCAGCCTGTCATTTCCCTTTTCTTACTACCTTGAAAATACCCAGAGTGACTATCTAAAGGGGTGTGAAGATTTGTTCTTAATTACTTTGGCTTCATTATGCATTGTATTATAGGCTGCTCATATAAATGATAATGCATCAAATGACTTGTTAGAAGAATAGAAAATGTTATACTCTGAGTTATCTATTAATATTACAAAAATGAGACTGTGATATCATTTAAAAACCCCCAAACCTCTCCATGGTTTCACTGGGGTTAGGATTTACCCCATTAGATGTTCAAGAGATGGGGTGAGGTGAGCAGGGTGTTAGGGGCCAGGATAACTTCTGGTACTGTGCAAAGTAGTGAGCTCTGCTTGTTCACCTGAGGGTAAGCCAGGAGGTCACAGTCCTCTGCTCCCTACCTAATCCTGTAGCTGCAGTTGCCACCTGCCTTGCAGGCTTGGCAGAAGTGAGCGTGGACCAGCTCCTACAAGGGTGTATTAATTCAAACTGCCATCAATTATAGGGTGGAGTCAGGCGAACAGACAAGGGCAGTAACCTCTTAGATTTCCCCATCACGAGTCAGCAGAGCTTGTCTAATGAACTCTCTTTGTCAAAGTGGACAAATTAATTCAGCTCTCTGGGCTGAAGGAGACAAGGTAACTCAGCACAGTTGCTCCAAGAGTCAATGGTGTCCTTTGTTTTCACCAGCCCAGGAGCTAGCTCCAACAATTCATCATCCTCAGGAGAGGGTTCATTATTAATGTAGAGTACTCTGGATGCTAGATAACTGAATGGGTAGTAAGAGTTTAAGTTAGATTATCAGGGAACTGTGATACAACTGAGTAGAGAAGAGGGGTTTGTCTGAAACTCGGGAGAAAGTAATAACCTGCCTAAAGCACCAATCAAACTTGGTGAATACTTTTTGCTTTAGGAATCTGCTTTAAGGGTCTCTGTAGAATGATCATAGAATGGTTTGGGTTGGAAGGGACCCTAAAGATCATTGAGTGCCAACCCCCTGCCATGGGCAGGGACACCTCCCACCAGACCAGGTTGCTCAGAGCCCCGTCCAACCTGGCCTTGAGCACTTCCAGGGACAGGGCAGCCACAACTTCTCTGGGCAACCTGCTCCAGCGCCTCACCAGCCTCATGGGGAAGAATTTCTTTCTAAGATCTAATCTAAACCCACTCTTTGCTTAAAGCCTATCACTACATGTTTAAACCAAATGTGAAAAAGGCTTGGTCGAAACTCTTGTTAACTTAGAACAGATGCACATTTTTACAAATATATTCCTGTTTGTAAATGTAACAAAATATTTTGGCCTGTGATGATGTGTAATTGTTTTTCCAAATGTTTCCTGCTCAGTGAGTGTGAAAGGGTTATGATCACAGCAAAATATAAACATGTGGGTTTTTTCTGAGTTTTTCCTTTGGAAACCAGCAAACTTTCCAAGTACTTCTCCAGCCGTTCTTGTTGACTGAGTGGCTCTTTAGGTGGCACAGGAGTGTCCAGATGCACATTGAAAATGTTCTGAATAACAGTGGTAGTTTGAGGACAGTGACTGACACTTTTACAACTAAGGGCCATCTGAGGAGCTGATTTATATGAAGTGTAAATGTTGTAGTGTTACAGCCTTGTCACCCTATTATTGCAAGTACAGCTCTCCTGTTTTATGTTGCCTCTTAACTGCGTGTTTCTCCCAGCCATGCCGTTAAGTATGCAAGTATCAGGCTGATCTGGCAGCAGTATCCATCTCCATTTTTGGTATTCATTCATTTAGATGTTGTAATTTTTGCTCACATGAGGCATACCGCTTTGTGTAGCGGTTCCTACTAGTATTCCACGTAGTTACGTTCAATGCATTAAAAATGTTATTGCTGCTATGTAACATAAATTGCTAATTAGGCTTCTTAAGACAAATGTTCCGATGGAGAGGCATCTGGCGTATCAAAGATCCTTACTGCGGCTGTGCCCGCTCTGAGTCGGCCCTCGGGCGCTGTGCGCAGAGCTGGGTGTGCGGGGAGCCTGGGTAGGGTCCCGCTGGGCTGCCCTGCCTGCTGCTGGCAGAGTGACCAGTGCTTCCCTGCCCAGTTGGCCTCCGACGTCTACACGCAGCTTTCTCTAAATGAAATGGGGACTATATTCATGCATCCAGCTGACTCCTAGGAGAAAATCAGGATTCATTTACTCATCGGCCTTTCTAGTTTGTGAAGGACAAGTTCAGTTGTTGAACATGAGAGGGGAAAATAGTGATACAGGTAGCATGTTCATGGTTGAGGGGGTCTAATGTATTTCACTTAAATGTCCTGTTTTCTATCCCTCATAGTTTTGGCGGTTATAAATCATCCTGGTTGACGTTCTTTTGGCTGGATATTTGCTGCACTTGCATATTCCTGTTATCAGAGTATTTAATACAAATATTTCAACCATTACTGGGAATGAATTTGGGAGATGCTACAGCTTGGTCTGTCTTAAATAACTACATCTCTATGAAATGGTTTCCTGTGTACTTTAGAGGAGAGATTAGAATCTGGCAGCTAAATGTCACCTCTATCAAAAGTGTGCTTTTGCGTGCTCTCAGAAACATGTCTGAATTTGACTTCTGAAAAAACCCCAAACCCTCAGTCCACATAATACTCGTTATTTTGGTGGGTAACTTTTGCTGATCCCACGTTATTTCATGATCTGACTAGGGAAATAGCCTTTCTGGAAAAGTAAATGATAAACTAAGCATGCCTAAATCATAATATATTGCTATATTTCCCAAGAGGGATGAGCTAAGCTAAAAAAAAAGTGACAACCTCTGATATTGCTTAGTACTTCAGGTTTTGACTTGACCACTTCTAATGCTATTAGCCTTCCTTTTAATACAATAGAGATCATCATCATAGATTTTTACCTGAGTCACCGAGCCTGTTTGTTTGCTAAGCTTTCTGTGTAGAATTTGAGTACAAAAAAAAATAGCTAAAATTGCTCTTTTTTTCCCCCTCTGCATTCTGATAACAGGTTGTAGCTGTACAGGACTTGAGGAGGGGAGGCAACCTTGCAGCTCTGTGAGCCCTGAGCATCCCATTGGAAAATAAATTTACTTTGCATCTAGAGTCGATTGGAGAATGCTTTTGCTGAGGGTGCCGTAGGACGGTAGGGCCTTTGGGATGCATGTATGTTATATGCGGGGGGGCAACAACCACACACACAGTAAGCACCACCACAAAACCAAATCAAGGTCTTTAAAAAGTTCTTGGGTAAATATGTTGTGGTTTATGTTTCTGTGATAAATCAGTAGTTCATTTTGACTATAACATCCAACATGTTTCTATAAGTAATAAAGTTCAGCTTGGCTGATAGAGCAGATCTTTAGACTTGAAATTCCTTAGCAATGTTTCAAAGAAGCAAAGTGTTCTTGTCTGGGATTTCTTTCCCCACCCCTTCTCTTCTTCCCCCTAGCAAAACCTTCAAATTTTTCTTTTTACAGGAATAATATCAATTTTCTGGCTATTTCTGGTACTTGCCTCTTAGCTCCGATTCTCCGACCCCTGACAGGGTGATTTTTCTCATTTTCTTGCTGCCTTTGATTCACCTATTGTTCCAGCTCCCTGCAAGGCAAGAGACATTCAATAGACAGTATTCCAGGAGGCATGAATTTCAAGCAGTTTTTCTTGAGTTATGTGCCCGAGGTTGCTTTGCACGGGAAAGTATGTGGTATGAAGATATTGCTCTAGTCGTCGTTTCCTCATGTAGGTGGATTTTTACTCCATCTCCAAATTGACAGGATGTGAATTGTGGGTTTTTTTTTTACATGGAAGGCAAATGAAGGGCTTGGTCCAAGACAACTCACCAGAGAACGTAATTCTCATGGCTTTAGCCTTTTTTGCTCCCCTTTTCTTTCCAGTTTTTGCTGCTGTGTGATACGATGGGAATAAACAAGAGGTTGCTTTGGGGGCTGGGCTGCGGTTGGCAGAGTGGCCAATGTCTGAGCGAATGAGTGCTCGAACGGTCTGGCAGAGTGTCCTGTCTCTGGAAGCACCTGAAAACTACTAATTTAAATAACCAGAGATGTTACTTTGAGAGGCTGCAAACCTCACTCCCCCAACTGCGAAGGATACCACAGGAACTGGCAAGCACTCAGCATCTCAAAATCAGTCACCCGTCTCAGGACAGCGTGATAAGCAGCACAAACTTTTTTATAGTCAGTAGTTGCAGCTCTTTTCCTTAATCATGGGGTAATAACAATTAGCCATTTCAATCTATTGCTTAATTTAAACACTAGACTAATTTCCAGTTTAAAGCACTATTCAAAATCAACTTTATAATTAATTCTTCGGATACTTCTGGGTAAAAAATAATATTGAGAGGTATAGCAGATTTCTTCTAGGGTTTAATGTTATCCCTGGTAACTGTCAGGCATACAGATGATATTACAACCTACTTGCTTTCTTCAGACATGTGTGCTATTGATTGTTCCATCGATGACTGGTTCCTGGCTGGGTTTCATTATACTGCACAGCAGAGAGTTGTTTGTGTTTTGTTGGGCATGTTTGACCTGTGATTGCCCTGTGATAAATAGTAACTTTTGCTGCTTTTTTTAATAATTAAAAAAAAAAAAATCAGGAACGTCTGAAATTAAAAATAACCTTTTACTTTTGCCACTCCTCTGAAGAGTCTAGTGAATACCTATATGCTGCTCTGGTATGGCCTTGTTAATCTGCATTGGAGTAAGGACTGGATAAACTGGAAAGACTTTTTAAATCACTTTTAATAAATTAAGGAATTTGAAAGAAGTCGATAGCATCAGAAACCATTACTAATGGGGTACTGAGCCTGTTCTCTGTTCAGCTGGCCTGGCCACTAGCCCAAGGGAAAATGTTATTGCTTGTTGATTCTTGTGTGCTCTCTGTACTGGGCAGCCCTCGCCACAACCGTGTGCTCTCCAGGATCAATTCCCTCAGCTCTGTGCAAAGCAAGTACGGTCTTGTGGTTACGCTGTACGTTACTGTCGGCGCGATCAGCGGGAGACAAGCACCATCCGTTGATGATCAGCAAGCCTCGTTTATTGATACTCAATACACACCTTATATACTATTCATTAATTAGCTCATACATATTGCAGAAGCATAGCTCATCATTGGTTAATAGTTAAATGTCAGCTCTTCCCATGCTTATCTTTTGTGTTAGCCTTGCGATTAGCAGTTCCCTAATTCTCACATTCTTGTTTCTCTTACCCATCCTGTTATTGTACAACAGCTGTGCTCAAGGTCGCTCTGGCCTGCTACACTTTAACTAGCTTAATTCTATCATGTCCTTTCTCTGCCAGCCACCCTGTGGCAAGGCTCCCCACACGTTACCTCTTAGTACAGTCTCCTGATGCAGAACTGGGCCGTGGATGGAACAGTTCGTATTGCTTGTGCCTGTATTCCCCTCCCTTTTTTCCTGCTTGTTTAGAACTTACTGGACAGAGCCACATCTCTAACAGTCATGCAGTTTTTAGAAGTGCAGATCTGCTTGTAAGTGAAAATAAGTAGAGAAAATTGGTTCTGACTTATTCATTTAAACCTCTACGCTTACATTTTCATCTAAACAGCACTGATAATTCTTACAGCAAGACAAATAAATCAGTAGTCTTTCGTTTAAGTAGGTTAAATATTATCAGTCTGGCAGTATTTTGAGTGATACTGCATTATCTGGCTTTTTACTTAGGTGGTGGTACAATGTCAGCAGAGTAGTTTTTAGAGAATTTCTCTTTACAGCACTCCGGCCTCTCATCCTGAAGTGACATTATAGACCACTGAGCAAGAATTTCATCAACATAAGTAGGTACCATTTTCTGAAAGGATAGCACCTTCTCTTACCTTGAGAACTTTTAATCATTTATCTCCCCCATTCAAACTTCCTATCACTTAATCTTCCCAGTTTCACGGGAACCTCAATGGCTCCTGAGTAAATGCTGAAATAAGGGCGGCTTTGATGCTTGAAAACTGTAATTGAAGGCGGCAGATGATGCTACTGACTTTGGAAAATATTTGAGGTCCCTCTTGCGCAGCCAGGGCTGCAGCATGATGTAGCTCTCCCGGGGGGCTACTGCCATACTACAATACAAAAAGCCGGCACTGTTGTAACAGTGCTGCTTTGTGGGGAAAATGGGAGCAGCGATAGTTTAATTATCCCCTTGAGTCACAATTTAGAAGAATAGCTGCTGATATTAACGGGGACAGCAGTACACAGAGGAGGACTGTTGCAGGCTTGTTCTCTCCCCTCTCGCCTCATCTTGTTCTTTATCATTTGAATTTGTACCGGAGCACCAGAATAATAGCCTCTCCTGTATGCATTGCTTTACCTTTTATTTGTTTTCATATTTGTGGCTTTATTTGTGATTATAGTGGTGGGTGTTTTAATACATCCTCATGTAGCAAAGATATAAAAAGGATGACAAGTTGTAATGAAAGCCCATTGCATTTAATGCATTCACTTAAATCAGCCGTACTTTGCACAGTGTTGGTGCCGTCCGTGGTAGTGCCGGGTGCCATCGGCGGTTTTCCGGAGGAGCACGTGGCCGTGGGGTGGCAGAGGTGGGTGTTTGCCTCTGAGCCCGTGGCTGCGGCCGTGCGGGGGCTGTGCTGGAGAGCTTGCACCAGGGCGAGCTCAGTGCGGGCCCAAGGGGGGGCTGTAGCTTTCAGACCCTCTCCAGATCGATGATACTGTTCTCTTTCTGCTGGAGAGAGCAGAGCACAGGGCCTGGGCTCTACTTGTTCTGGGGGAAATGTGGAAATCGTTTTCTTCCTGGACTCCAGTGGGTATTGTTGCCTCCAGCTCATTAATTCTCAGCATGTTGAGCAGGTTCAGCATTTGAATTTTACTGTCCCTTTCATAGCCTTTACTCCGCTCTAACATAACTGTTAGGTGATTTCCTTAGCTTACCTGCTACAATTCCTAAAATACTTTTTATTTTACTCTTTTTCCTTTTGATGTAATAATAATTATACTTAAAAATGACTGCTTAGGAAACAGTGATGACTCCTCTGGAAGCAAGATAGAATATGGACACTGTCCAGATGGGAGCTAAAGAAGGACTGTTTAGCCAGCAATAGTGAAACAGTTGGTGGTTCCCAAAGAATTATTTCTCCACTTGTTAGTGGAATGCTAATTCCTCTTATGTCGTGTATAATGCTCATGCTGAACTACAAATAATCTTAGATAAATCCTTTTTTTTTCTGCTTTTGGATTGATCATGTTAAATGACCAATTATCTGAAATTTTTTTTTTCTTTCTTTATCTTGGATTGTATACTGGAGCACAGCATCTTTTCTGATGTTAATATGACATTTTACCCTCTCTCCTAGAGCACTTGGTCTTCTTGCAGGGAAATAAATGATCTTGCTAATTCTGTCTTGCTTCAGAGAGCAGCTTATAGGCTCAGGTCTTCAAGCAGTATGAAGAGCTGGGAGAGGGTGCTGTAGGTTGAACCCATCACACCCCTTGCATCTTCCCCTTGTATCCAACTGGGATTGTACAGCCTGAGAACTGTAGAAATTTACTGTTGCAACAACTAGTTGCACATAAGTTGCCAGTTGTTACTAAAATAACTCACCAACTTGGCTGGTTTTGAAGTTCACTCTTCTCAATCACCTGGGTCCTTGAGTTTCAATCTATAATATGAAGCACCCTAATTGCTTTGTTTTGTTGTATTATTATTCTTTGGTTACTTTGTTCCCACAACTGGGCAATTAATATCTCCTTGGAGACTGCTGTGGTTATTTTATGTGACCCGTTGTGGATTGCCTTTGTAATTTGTCTTACCTTCAGTAGAAAAAAGCCTAATCACTAAGAGTATAGGTAATATATAAATCATTAAATTAAATCAATGAGAACATCTAAAAATCAAAGAACTCATTAGAGTACTGCAGATGAAGTGAGGGTCTGTGCAGTTTTGCAGGGAGGTTAGCAGGAGGTCCATCTAAATAGGAAGTTCACAGTCTCTGTTAGTCCTTTGACTAGAGGCACCTGCAGGATCTGGCATTTGTTTCTGACAAGTGCTGGAGCGTGTCCAGAGCCAGGCAGTGGAGCTGGGGAAGGGTCTGGGGCACAAGTGCTGTGAGGAGCGGCTGAGGGAGCTGGGGGTGTTCAGCCTGGAGAAAAGGAAGCTGAGGGGAGACCTCCTCGATCTCAACAAGTACCTGAAGGGAGGTTGGACCGAGGTGGGGGTCGGTCTATTCTCCCAAGTAGCAGACAACAGGCCAAGAGGAAATGGCCTCAAGTTATGCCAGGGGAGGTTTGGGTTGAACATTAGGAAACATTTCTTCACTGGAAGGGTTGTCAGGCCCTGGAACAGGCTGCCCAGGGAGGTGGTCAAGTCACCATCCCTGGAGGGATTTAAGATGATTAGATGTGGAGCTTAGGGGCATGGTTAATGGTGGTCTTAGCACTGTTAGGTTAATGGTTGGACTTGATGGTCTTAAAGGTATCTTTCAGCCTAAATGATTCAATAATTCTAAGTCTCTAATGTCAAATAATCCTTCTCTTTTAAACACAGCTCATACGTTGCATCATTACAGCTCATTTAGGTGCAGCAGAGCTTCAGCTCAACAGAAATCTCCAGGAGATGTGTGCAGACCATCTTGAACTGAGATGCAAAAGCTGACCTTAGGTAGTCTGCTATCCAGGTTGTTTGCAGTATTGTAGTTCTGCTCAGTTTGTATCTTTTGGGGGTTTCCAGTCATGCAGATAATGTGTTGAATGAGATGGTGGTCTGGCTAAAAGAAAAAAGCATGTTTAATCTGAAGTATCCTCAGGTCAAATTGGTTTACATAGTAAACTTGCCACAGGTCATTTTTAGGCATCTTGTTCCTTACTCAGAAGTCTTCTGTAAACTTCTGAACATAATACTTAAACCCTCACACAAAAATACCAATGAAAAAGATCATACTTTACTGAACCTTCGAGGATAAACTTTTTTTTTACTTGGCTTGCTGTGAGAAGTTCTATATTTGTCTCATTTTCTTTAATCTGGCTTGTCTATACCTAAATTCAGGTCTTAATTTTGAAATTCACTCATTTATATTATTCCTGAACTCAAAGGGACTATTTGTGTAAAGTGCATAATCTTACTTTGTAATCATTCTGCATTTTGGTGTTATCATTTGGGTGCCTGAAAGATGTCAGAGGCTTTGCCTACACTAATTGAATTATTTTCCCCTCATATTTGGGGTGATTACAAGTAACATTGCTAATGACTGACACCACATTGGTATAGAATCAGAGTAGGGCAAAAAAAAGAGAATCAAGCTCTTTTAAGGGATAATGCTCTGTCCTTCTCCTTAGTCTACATTTTTGATAAGTGTATTCAGTCATTTTGTCTCTGTGCAGCTTGAGCTTGGATATTAGCCAAACTCAGACTGAACCTCTTCTGGCTTTGGGGAAATGTAAAGCGAGTGTATGCATTCATTAAGAAAAACCAGCCTTTCCTTGGGGAGAGATGAACCTGGACCATGCAGCGTTAAATATCTGACCTGAATAGATGTGCATGTCAAGGCTGCTCCATGTTCACCTCAAGTCAAAAGTTTAATGCAAGGTGATGCTATTTATAGATTTTTTATAATTGAATCACTATGGTATATTGCTGTCATACACATGGATAGTATATCCTTGACATGACACCATATACAAAAGAACATTTTTAGGGAGGAAGATTTGGAGTCCTTTGAGAAGGAGTTGTGAGAGTGGGGCTGCTCCACTGTGGCAGGCAATTCAGGAGCCAAGGGCAACCACGCGTGGGTAGGGGCAGCAACGTTGCCAACATGGGCGCAATCCCACAGCACCAAGCCAGGCGAGCAGAACAGGGTTGGGGACCGAGGTGATTAGAGAAATGAGAGAGAAGTTGGGTCCAAGGTCAGTCTGGCAAGTCCAGTCAAGTCAGGAACAGCAAAGGACAGAGCTGAGTAGAGATAGAGGTCTGCCTGCTGCACAGCTCGGGTGAGGGCTGGGTAGAGGCCTCATGCAAAGGCTGCTCAGGGTAGTGAAGGAGTACTGGTACACTCAGGACCATGAAGATTTTCTTAGTTTCCAGCAAGTAAAATACTAGGGAATCTTTTTGTGTTTATTAAATGCATTGGTAGACGTTCTAGCTCCTCTGAGGAAAATGTTAGTGTGTTGGCTTTTTCTGCCCACTGAATCTTGTAGCAACTGCATGGAAGAAATAAGAAGTGGTTGGTCACCTAGCACTTGTTCAATTATGTTATTTTTTCCTGGAGGTAAAATGTAGATATTGTAGTTGAGATAAAATCCCATACATGTCACTAACATAAGAAAACAAGAGAGCAAACTGTGCGGTTTTATTATGCTAACATATGCCTTGAAAGGCTGTAGTGTTCTTTAGCTGCTAAAACCAGAGAATTTTGTAGTGCATGTGTATCAGTGCATTCACGTGCATATAACATGGTGGAAGTCAGAACAATATCATATGAAAAAGAGCAGGGTAGGTTATTATCAAGATGATACCAAGATGAGAAAATTTTGTAGCTATGCACTGGAAAACAGGGAAAAATGGCTTTTACCTTAATTTCTCAGTTACCCCACACTAATCTCTGAGCCTGGGGACAGCCATTGATGTCCCCATGGGAGCTCCTTTGCAATATATTTTTTTCATTGTGGTGTTGGCTTGGTTCTAGCATGCGCAACATCTTTGCTTTATGCGGGAGGGAAGGGAGAGGCTGGTTTTGTTTCTTTTAAAAAGGATTTATGAAGGTTATATGTTCTGGTGGGGAAGGATGCTTTTATTCCCAGAGGATGTGTCCCATGTATGTTTTTTACCTCAGGTACGCTAACAGCTTCTAACGAATTCATACGACTGCTTGTGTGATGGAGTTTTAATGCGACCGCAATGGTTTGCAGTATAAAAGGCTTGAGGTGCAGTTTGCTAGTTTGCTTTGCTCAGCATAGCACTGATGTTTGGGCGGGAGATAGGAATATATGACACGGTGATGAGGAGGAAGAATTACCAAGCGTGCTGCCTCATGCAAATTCTACTCCAGAGTTTCTCTAACAATTGCCAGGGAAAAAAAGTTTCAAATACTAGAGCTGATTTCATGGGTGTGAATTAAACCAGGAAGCTTCAACATGTGAAGCTAGAGCCTGAACTGGTGAAGTTGTATGGAAAAATTGTTGGCAGAGACTGTTTAGACGCAGCTGTCAGAGGACATGAGGAACAGGGGCTGGAGATCCATCATCTTGCTTGATGCGCTTGTCATCTGCTCCTTATTGTGCTGTGTGGGGGGCAGGAACAGAGGGGCTACGAGGACAGTTTCCTGATCCATGTTGTAGGGTAGCGAGCTGGAATCGCTTTTACTATGGTTAGTATTGAAGAGCTAATGTGTGGGACTGCATTACTGGTGCTTATAAGAAATACTAGTGGTGATTGCTAAGTACATTCAATAAATGAAAGGACAAATAATTAAACTGAATACATATCATCCAGTATTCAGTTAGAGAGATTAAATACCATTCAAAGCAAGCTCTGCTTTCTGACTTCTGCAGTACAGATCAACATCCCAGCAGCACATACCCTGATTTGCATCGTCTTAGTGTGGATTACCAATTCAGGGTGCATCCGCCTCCTACAGCAAATGCTACTTCCTGTTGCATTTTCCCCCAAATGGGGTGACTGTCATGTCCTCCCAAAATATTGGCCCCTCTGTAGGCATTTCCCAACTTTTCTCAGTAACCTGATGTGGAGTTAAGGAAAAGGCAGTTCAACTAGACCAGTCCGGGGTAGGGAGGGTGGGCCAGGGAGGAAGGAAGATGCATCCATTGAACAGTCTTGGTTCTTGGCAAAGTATGTGGAGCCTAGAGATGTTATCCTGGCATAGTACTGGTGCTCTGCCTGCACATACTTTTTTTGGGGGGGGGCAATTTTAAACGGTTACGGGTCTGAAATCCCTGTCATACCTACTGCCATTCTGTACATGGGATCGAGGTGTCTCATTTCCAGTGCTGCAGCTCCTCCCATCAGACAGTGCTCTAATGCTTTAGGAATGACATCATTTAACCTTCTGTCAGTTCATCTCTGTAAAGTGCTGTAAACGCTGGGCTCTCCTTGGGGTTTTCTTGATACATTTCACGTTCTCTTGCTTTAAGCCAAATGGTGCTGTTCTACCAGTGAAACATTGCTAAGTCAATAGTGTTGTACTTGCTTTCTTTTTTATGCATATCTGAAATTCCCTACAGGCAAAAGAGAAGAGGAGATGCTGTGCCCTGTGGTTCACAGCTGAACACAAGCTGCTGCTTTGGAGCTGCAATAGCTCATCTCCAAAACACAATAAAGCTGAAGGACAGAAAAGAATAGGCAGATAATGTGTTTTAAGCATTTCTTGTATCATTTATACTTTTGTCTTCAAATGTTACTTTCCCTTTTGACCTCAGATGAATGTATTGCTGTTTTTTAACTGGACAGGGTAAAATGAGTATCTTATGAACATCCCACAGTTTTTACTTTAAAGAAATTACTCAATCAAGGCCACCTAAATTATTTAAACATGACCATTTCAGCATCTTTAATGAAACTTCAGACCTTATAGGTTCTGTATTAGAGAGCTGCAATGCAGTGCTGAGAAACTTGGTCAATATTTCCATGACTTTTAGAATCCAGTGAGACGTTTTGGGGCACAACTCCAGCTGATCTGCAGAGGAGAATCTCTGTACTACTATACACTAATATGCAGTAGTACTATTCTACTACTAGAGAAACTCTCAATCTCAGTAAACTGAGTTCTGTATTTAAAACCAGATATCGGGTAAATGCCCAGCCTTTAGAAAAGGTACTAATGCATCACTTAAAGTTCATAAGATCTTCTTGGAGATGCTGCTAGATGTTTACCTGTTCCCAGACAGTAATGACAGACCTTATTGGGTCAACTGTCCTAGTGTGACAGTTGAACTGGAGTCACTGAGACTAAGAAACATCAAAAATACTCTAGTAGCTCTTTATGATGTTCCACTGAGAGCAGTATTTGGAAAAATTAAATTCTTCATGAAGTAAAGATTCTTAAGATGTTTCACAAAAAAAAAAAATCAATTTTCTGTGTTTTTTGTGGGTTTTTAGTTGGCTACCTGAGATGAAGGTATTCCCAATATCACACCATAATCTTTTTTGTGATATAAGATAGATTTTTGAACCTGCACCTTTGATGCTGAATCCACAAACTTTTTCTCAGCTCAAGCAGCAAAGATAGATGTCTGTGTACTACCTATAATAATTCTTCTCTAATGTCAAGTATATATGAAAGAAAGCCCCACATAGCACTAGCAGAAACATCACCAGGGAAAATGAGCCTGTTTCTAATGAACTAGAAGGAATTGCTCTGAAAGCAAATCCAGCTCAGCCTCTGGGCGGGCCAGCTGCTAGCAGTGGGAAAGGTTTAAAAAAAAACCAAACCCAAAACACCAAAACCATGAAAACCCCATCAAACAAAAAAAACCCATAAAAACCCCAAACCCCACAACTGAGCAAACAAAAGCCCTAAGGCTGTTATGTGTAGGTGTTCCTATGAATAAACACAGGGATTTCTTCACTTTTCTCCATTTTTATTCTAGATCAGTTTTCTTTATATTTTTTTATAGTCTGTAGAAAATGAGGAAACTTAGATAATGTAGTTTAGAAATGTCAATCATTCTGTCACCTTTCTTTTTCCAAAGGCATCTCTTTGAGTTGTTCTTTATCCTCTAGAAAAGATGAGGCTCTATCTTTACATTATCTATTGAATATTACAACAGAAAATTGATGTTAACTAAGTAATAGACATC
This sequence comes from Podiceps cristatus, assembly GCA_000699545.1. NCBI lineage: Eukaryota > Metazoa > Chordata > Aves > Podicipediformes > Podicipedidae > Podiceps > Podiceps cristatus. The sequence goes on from KL258406.1 coordinate 49,215, forward strand.
ATAATGCATCTTGAAGTATAGAAGTAACAGGTGACGTACCTTGTGATTAGGGTGCAGCAGAGAAACAGCCGGCTTTATTGGTTGCTCTAATTGCATGCAAGTTTAATCATATCTCTGCCCCTGAACAATAGCAGTGAATAACTGCTGTCCTTTTTTTCCAATGGACTCTATAGTTGACAGAGCTTTAGCATTACAGCCTTCATACTGAAGGGAAATCAATATCTGAAGAGAAAGTGCTGAGTATATTCTGTTAAGGCTGTCCCTAGCTTTGATCAAAGATGATCCCCAGTTATTAGGAGAGCCTACTATTAAAAATAAGGTTTATTCCCTATAATTAAGGTTTTCATTTTCCTTGATTTAATAGGTAAAATATTTTTTTAATTACAGGACTCTGAACTTCCTGTAATTATTTAACAGTGGGAATTGGTCTCCAGCAATAGATCAGGAAATACCCTGGGACACCTAGTTGGTCCCTCAGCAATGGGTAGTTTGTGAGGAGGAAATAACATGCTGATTTGCAGTTATAATTGAGGAAAATTGCTCGAGAGGATTCTGACAGTACAGAAAATAGGCCAATTAGTTACTCAGCTCTGATCCTCCTATGATTTGTGATTGCTTCCATTTAATTTTGCTGTCGCTTATGAAGCAAGGTTAAGAATAGATTAGCTTCTTCAGCCACCTCTTAGCTTACACCTGCCTGGATTTTGAGGGGGTAGGTGGATAGGAGAGTGTGGGCTTTTTGTGTTTTGGGATTTTTTTCTCCATGATTGTATGACGAGTCTAAAAATCAAAATTTCTCCATGTTGTACTTACCTATAACTCCATGATGAATAAGTGATGATTAAAATGTTCACACACAAACATTTCTTTTTTTTCAAAGATAAAATGTATCCTACCAGTAAGTTAATAACACATTCATGCAGTTACCTTACAGCATTCTACAGTAATCAATATTAAATAAAAAGGACTTCAAGCAAAAAAAAAAAAATCACAGCTCTGTAAATCTGCCAAGGGGAAGATTGTGCAGCTCACCCTCGAGCAGCACCCAATGGCAATGATGCAAAAGCGGGGACTTTAAAATGCCAGTGAAGCCGCCCAAAAGGCAGCCCAAGGGCACCCATCCCTCTGAAATCCCAGTCTCTGCCTTTGGTGGCTCTGTCCCATTGTCTCTTTAGTGCAGGAATTTTATTTGCACCAATTCACTTCCAAAATCCTGAGGCCTGGCCCAAGCAGGGCTGGTGCTGCCTTCTGCAGCACATCTTGGACGCAGGTATGACCCTCAGTGGTGCCCTTGCTCTGATTGTTGGCCGCTTCTAGCTGTGTCTTGGCTTCCTGGGCTTCCCTTCGCAGGAGGTGGCTCTTATCCCCAGGGGAGAGGAGCGCAGACTAAAGATAGGCCAAACATTTGCAGTTTTCTCTCGTAAAGTGTGGTGGGCTCGGCTAGGCAGTGACCCGAGCCCCTGTGTCTCCCTTGGCACCAGCAGCAGTGCTGGTCTGAGACCGAAATCCTTCTGAACCCCGCCTGGCACCCCACAGCTGCCTCGTGAGCCAGCTATTGCCCTTATCCCCAGCTATGTAATCTGTAGCTGGGGCCTATTTTAGATGTCTCCTCTTCCAAAACTGTATATTACTCATTGCTTGATAGATGTGTTGTCATTCTTAGTGTCTCCCTTGGCACCAGCAGCAGTGCTGGTCTGAGACCGAAATCCTTCTGAACCCCGCCTGGCACCCCACAGCTGCCTCGTGAGCCAGCTATTGCCCTTATCCCCAGCTATGTAATCTGTAGCTGGGGCCTATTTTAGATGTCTCCTCTTCCAAAACTGTATATTACTCATTGCTTGATAGATGTGTTGTCATTCTTAAGCACACAACAGCTGGAATTGTTGCCATCTCATTTATTTTATGAAATCTTTTATCAAAATTAGACATCTCCAAAGGAGAACAAATCACTCCAACTATTACCATTAGACAAAACATCACTGTCTCAATAGTGGTTTCGTTACAGGAATCAAATGTATCAGAACGACCAAACCATCCTGTCTCTTTCTGCTTTTCAAGTCTGTATTGCAGAGTGAATATAAAAGTGGCAAGCCATGTTCCTCCCTGTGAGCACCAGCCAAGCAGATAAATGGAAGGGATGATTATATGTTATATTCAATAAGTATGTTTGTGATGCATGTCTAACATTCAGAGAAAACCACTTGCTAACAAATGCAAAAGCAAAGGAACTGTCTCAAAAAGCACTCTTGTTTGTTTTTCTTCCCCTGTAAATAAAGCTCATGCCTCCTTCTTGCAGGGAGCCAGGCTCACTTAAGCCATTTCCACTGCCCAGGGTAGACAGGAGACTGCTAAATCGGTGGAACCCTTTATTATACCTCTGGCAGATAAAATGCATTGCTTGGTCTGCGTAGCCGCACAGATCACTTGTGTGCGCAGGCAGTTGTTCTTAAATTTCAAGATCAGTCAAGAGTTCTATACAGAAAGAGGAGCACATGCCTGTGTTCCTGTGGGGAAAAATATGGTTCTTATTTTTAAGTATGCGCATTTTATCTACTAATGTTGGGTGGCTATAGTGCTGTGAAGGCACCATCGTGCCTAGGAAAGGTTTCAAATCGGACTCAGCCAGGCTTCCCACATACAAACACCCTTTTTGCAGGTACTCGTGGAAGTGGTGTTACCCTCTGTCACATGGACCACAGACTGGGAACGGACAGGTGCAAATAAATGTATCTGTGCAGTATCAAAAAAAAGTTTTGATTTGACAATGTAAGTTGTTTTTTGTTTGCATTTTTTGTGTGGTTTTCTGTAACAAGTACCATTGTTGCTTATAGCTCCTGCGATTTTCATTGACTTATTCTATATACTATATAATAAAAGTTAAGGAGTAGAACAAAAACAACTTGCAGTTTGGAGCAAGTTAATGGTATTTCATTAACAAACTGTAAATAGTAACAGCATAAGCTAGATGTGAAACTGCTTTCACAGGCCATAAATGCTTAATGTTTATTACCAATAAAAGTCAAAGGAGCATTTAGCAAAGCAGTTTACCAAACAAACATTAAATACTTTAATGCATTAGATTCAGTGGACAGAATCAGGTTATTTAATTAACAATGAGTAATCCGTTAGGGCTTTATTCGCCACAAATGATCTGCAGCTTCACACATTAAAAGAGCTCATGAAAGCCGTGTAGTAGCTGAAGAACAACTCAGAGGTGCCAGATGGAGAAAGCCCCAGTGGGTGAAGAGTTCACACTTGCTGTTTGCAGGCTGATACACCTTGGCTTTTGCATGTGCAGGTCTAGATTTCACATATTTCTGATAATGTAAGGATTCTGGATAATTTGCTGTAAAAGTCTTTTAGAGGCTGATTATCTCAATTATGCTCAGTCATGTTCTTCTGATTCAAGGCATTTAGGCCATCTTTCCAAAAAAAACCATGCAATGAATGACCGAGAATAATATCATGTTAAAGATGAAAAACTCAGTGACAGAATCTTTCCTGTTAGAAATAGCAACATAAAATGGGCATTAGGGATGAAATTATGATGCTCTCAGAGTCAAGGTTGACAGCCCCTTTGTATTTAGTGACTTTGTACTCGATTTCAGCAAATGTAAGAAACTATAGAAAATTACCTTTGTTCACTGCTACCATATGACAAAAATGATGCTGTCTGAGACTTTTTCATACTGCAAGTGGTCAGAAATCTGGGGATTTAATCAAAGCTCCTGAACAGAACCATTTCCACAGAGAACCTACGTGCAGGATCTCAAACACCATCCTTTGAATTCTTACCTGAAAATGCCTTGTTCTCTTCATGATGGAAACTGAATGTCTGGCTTAGACTGGGCTTCCAACCTGCAGATGGCTGATGTGACATCAGATGAATCCCACCAGATTTCCGAGGAAGTTTGAAAACCCCGTAGGCATCTGCTCGGTGTTTCTTGAGAAGGTAGACTCATTCAAATAAATACCTCAAGACTTTGCAGGGTTTGAAACTTGGACAATTTAGCAACCTGGAGGATCCATGTGGGTTGCATGAAAATCAAACTGAAAGCTTGGAGCTGTGCAACAATTCTGGTAGAAGACTGGTTGTGTGTTGTGAAGCTTTACAGGAGAGAAAGTTAGGACTGTGATAGTGATTAAACAAGTCAGTCTGAAGAGCAGGATAGATATAGTACAGTGTGAACTTCATAACTTCAGAGTTTGGAGTCTTATTTCAGTCTTCCATTTGATAGCAGTTTATGATCATAATAATCATGCAGCTAATGTTCTGTAATTCAATTACTGCACTGTAGTGAGCATTAACAATTATGTAGCAGATCTGAAACACAGTGGGACAAACTGGCAGTATTCATATTTCAGTTAGTTACAGCCTATTGCATAATTACTACAGATAAGTTACTGTTTAATCCATAGCAACATAAGGAATGAATTACAACAATAATTATGTGGCTAATATTGCCTCTTGAAAGGAATAAAACATACAAACCCGGAATTATGGCAAAGTTACAGATGACCTAGTCTAAGAAGTGTGTGCTGTTTCTTCAAAAGAATATTGGTGGTTGGAAAGCCTAGCTTTGTGTTGCTTTCTTTGCATCTTCACTTTTGCTCAAAATCATTATTAACATCTCTTTTGAAATAATTTTTTAGCTTTACCATGATACATGTTTTCCACTTAAAATACCAATGGTTTAAAATTCCCATCATGGCTTTAACACTAAATAATAACATTGGTTCACTAACCTAATCCAGCTCATGACCTTGTACACTGCTTTGGTCACTGACCATCTGTTTTGGCTCGTAATGGAAGCAGTAGTGATTTGGGGTAGGTTGCCCAATGCTTTGTGCATATACTGTGATGTATTTTTGGCCTTAATCAACAAGTTACCACCTTCAGAAATTCCTATTTTTTTCATTGTATCTCACTCAATGTCAGAGTAAATTACATGATTGATGTTCTAGTCTGTTTATCAAGGAACTCATGCGTCCCCCTTCTAAAATCAATATTTGAGGATAAAATAGCCTTATGATAATTTATTTTATCAATGTAAGTAAAAATATTGTTTAATGTTCCACCTGAAGAATTAACTCTTTGAAGATAAACTAAAAGGTGAAATTGATGTAACTGACGACAAGCTTGGCTGGCTCAGCATTCCTCATATTGGCTGTCTTCACGCAAGTAACAGGGCAAAAGTGAAACTACTCTGCTGAGCAGTGTACAAAAAAATCATATGTCCAAAAGCATGGGTGGCAAATTACTGTAGAGACCATGAAGAGCAGTTGTTCCACTTGGTTCTCTAACCTACAGTGATTTGAGTCATGGAAGTATATTTTCCTGGAGGAAAGAGCTAAAATATCATTAGTTAGCTTTAATACTAAAGAAAAGAGATGAAACTGCAATTAAATTTCAAATTGCAGTGTGCCTAAAAAGAAAGATTTGAATTTATATTTGGACACATGTTAAATTAGTCTTCTGATACTGAAAGGTCAAAAGTGCATCAGGACTACTATGGATCTTTTGTCTGGTGAAGAAAATCAGCGCCACCAGTTACCTTCATTCCAGGTATTCATATTTCTGGTGGAACTTCCTAGCTCAAAATACAGATTCCTTATAACTTCAGATAAACTTATGGTGGCAGGTGATGTTTCGTTGGAGCTGTTGGTTTCACTAATGACTTAGTGTCTGTTCTGCCCTTGAACTCGTGCAGAGCACCACTGTGAGGGTTCTGATAACAGCGTATGCGCTTCCATCAACATAAATGGCTCTTGAGAAAGATTAATTACTGCATTTTTCTGGTTTTCTGGATTTAATACAAAATTGAATCCATCTAATGATAACACGTTGCTATGACCTCATTTTAAGGAAGGTATAATTTTGTTAGGACTCGTTATTACGGTATTTATTTTTTAATGAATGATGTAAATTGAAAGTACTCTCTTCTAATTTGCTTCCAGTCACAAGATGCATCCTGAGTGATTAAAGTGCAAATATAACTGCTGAAGACACCAGCTCATTTCCAGAACCAGTGTGGAAACACTGGCGTGTACAAGTAGCAATACTCCCCTTATGCATAAATGTACTCAGGTTCTTATATTTTCTTTACTATAGTGTCCTCAGCTTCTCTCTGCCCTCACTTGTAATTTTGGTAAAACACCTCCTCTCAGTGCTATTTGGAAAATACAAACTTCTGTTCAAGGATGTTTCAAAGTCAGACCAGAACTCATTGCTGGACAGAAAGAACCAGAACCACTCCCTCTGATCAAGGTCTGAATTCTGGTTTTGGTTAGTAGGTTGTCTTACCCAATTAAATTTTTCACATAAGCCAATGTTTGTTATTTTTAGACTAGAAACTGCTAGCAGTCAAAATACAGCCAAAATAAATCAGATTATCCTAATGTCACTCACTGTGTATGTGCATGTGGGTTTATGTATACAGAAATAAATCAGTATATGGAGATAAATAAGAAACAAAGTCCACATTTTTCTGTGGAAAAACCTTTCAAGTTCCAGGGAAGCTGCCCAATATCTATCTGATGGGTGCATCATCAAATCTTCATATCTCACATCTGTTATACTTGCATATGTTGTACCTATATAGTCACTTCATCTGTCTCCTGTCTAAGTCTGAAAATGCAGTTTTCTTATTCTTCCCAACCTATATGACATACTGGTACTGCCAGTATTTGCATTAAATAGTTGGATTTAAGTTCTGACCTGCAGTTCTGTTGTGCCATGCATTAATTAATGGTTGCAGGGAGTCACCAGGAAGGTTCCTGGATGCAAGACATTTTTTGGGGGGAAACTTGTCTTAAAACAAACAATGGTCGAGCTACAAGACACCAGCCTACCCTGCATCTAGCCGCGTTCCCTGTGGAAACGTTTGTGTTGTGGGCACAAACCTTTAGATACTCAGGTACCCGCATTTCTGACTACTTCAGGCTTGTTGTTATTGTGCAGAGTGGTTCATCAGCCTCTGAAAGTTTAGCTAATGGGTTTTGGGAGAAACCTGAGAGTCGTAATGTCCTCCAACTTCTTCTTCTCTCAACTTAAGTGTATAGAGATGTTGTAAAGATGGTTGACCTACGTACTTACATTCCTAAGCGTTTTAGCTATAGATCAGTGCATTCATACAGAACACTAACCCACCACAACGGTACAGTAACTTTACCTTACTCATTAGATGAGACTTGTGAAAAGCATTTCTATCACTGATACATGATTAGGATGTATTAGTCACCTAAGTTACAAATGGTAAGGAGCTTTGGTTAAGCTGTGATTTCTTTTGCAAAAAGACATAAACTCTGAGGTTTTTGGGTACCCCCTCATTCCTGACACTTAGCAAGTGACTGGCAGTTCATAGCCTGAGTCAGTCTGTGACAAAGGTAAAAAGAGAACTTTTATTGAACAAATCCTGTGAAAGTCTAATGTGAGAACCTGGGCAACTTCTTATGAGTGTCTTGGAAATGCAGGTTTTAAAGCTGTATGTACATGTGGCTGTCTTAAGACTTTAGCTCTCAGGTGACAAGCCTGGCAATACAGGTTCTTCGTCTTCCAAGGTGAGGTCACCTGTAGCTTTTGCCTGAATGTATTTCTTAAAATTTCAAGTGACAAAGCATTTACTGTGCACAATTGCCCTTGAGGTCATTGTGGTGATGACAGCATGTTCACCCCTCGTACTGGACACATGGCAGCCGTGTTAGGTGTTCAAGCACGTGTGTATCTGCCACAACACCGACTGCCATGCTGATAGAAGAATGCTCCCTAGTGAAGCATTGCCTCTACCTTTACAGATAGCATAGCTGAAGAAATCTAACTTTTGACTACTATCTTTAAGGTTAAAATGCTGTCTTCTACTAAATCACGTTCATTTTATTACCTGTGATCAAAAAATATTTAATTGAAAGCTCAGTTTAGTTTTTTTGGTTAATAATCTTCTTTCATCAGAGGCATCTTTGGGGGGGGAGATCTGCTTTTGCTGAAAAATTTAAAATAGTCTTTAGTTGTTGAGTACTCAAGCTTTGTCTGATTGCCATACTAAATTGCGATCAGCAAATAAAACTCTTTGTTAGAAAACACTAGATATGCACAAAATAGATGTGCAAAACTTTAGAATGACTGCTTGGACTCTCAGCCCTGTTATAACTTGCAAAGTGTTGTTAAATACTTATGTCTGTCACCAAACCAAAATCAAAGTTTGACATGCAATCAGGATTATATTGTTAAGAGCTTATCCTGTGTGCTAGGAAGAATCATTTTACTATTCTCTTTGTCAGGACCTGTGTGATTAAAAGTTGGATGCACACACATTGTTCCATCAGCAATGTGTGCAGTGCCTTCTGAGCGTCAGATTAAAGAATCTCTGTATTTTAAATACTTTTTTTCTTGATAATGGGAATCACATAATCCCCTCTTATCCATTTCAATAAGCTGTGCTTTATGCTGATCTAGTGACTGAACATTTGATAAGGATTATAAAAATGTGTTGCGTTTATGTTAAATCGCCAACGTTGCACTTTGAATCAGACTTGAATAAAGTATGCGGAGATAGATGTATTTCCTTTCCTTGGCCATTTTCTAAAGCGCTGATCCCTCATCTAAGGCTATTGTACCGTAGCTTCCAATTATATTATAACTCGTTATGATTGTGCCTATTATATCTGCTTCCCTGGCTAAGGGCTCCACATGTTTGGCTCCCTAGTTGTGATGGGAGGACAAGAGAGCATTTGCATACAGACTGGTTGCTGTTGGCAGTAGGATTGTCTTTTGCAGGTAGCGCTAACGACGAGCCTCTGAATAATTTGCAGAGCAGAATGAGCACACCCTCCTCCCTTTTCATCTTTTCAGTTCAAGTGCCTTCAGTTTAGAAAAATCTGTCTGCAAATTTCCTAATCTTGATGCTTTGAGAAAAGTGGTAGCTTTGCTTATTCAACAGTGGGCGCAGGCGCATGTTCAGAGCGGTAGGGAGAAGGCCCGTCTAGCATCGTGAGGCTGGACCTGGAAACGTGTTCTGCAGAAAAGTGAATCAGTTAAAACTGGAGCTGTGCAAACTCCTTCAGTTTTATTGTATGTCTGCCACACTTTACTTGTGGCTATAATCTATTATTGAAACTATGAACAAACATGGAGCAACTTTGATCTGGCTGCTCCTCACAGCCTTGCTCCCCTCCGCCTTTCTGCCCGTGCCTGGAGGGAGCTGGTCGGGCACCAGCTGCCGCGGGGACTCTGCAGGTGAGGAGAACGTTAAATACTGATCTATTGCTCAACAGATCTGACAAGAAAATTGCCTTGAAAAGGAGCTGTATCAGCATCGCTCTCAGCTGTCCTGGAGGCGTTCTCATCTCGTGTTTTGCTGCCTCGGCTCCCTCTGAAGCAGCTGTGTGCGCGCAGCCCCTGATGCTCCGTCCCCACTGCTGCCGCAACCCTCCCCGTGTTCTGTGCACCTAAAGGGGAAGTGTAGCGCTGGGCTGCATCTCGCTGAGGTTTCAGACTGACAAAAATGTGTTCTCTTCCATCATCGTGTATAAAATGGTGCAATTTCTGTTGTCTCAGTACTTTACTTGATATACATACGTATATAAGTACTCCATAATAGGTTTGGATTTTTCGGATCCTACATGTGCTGTTCTTTGACCATTTTATCTCTAGACTATTTTGCAAATAAGAGGGGATTTCCAGCCTCAGATAACCTCAAGACACCAGATCTCACGCTAGCTCTCTTGCTGCCCTCACACATCGAGTTTACAGTGGCATCCAAGTGCCTGGCGGAAGTTTGCCCAGAGCTGCTGCGTTTCCAACCTTAGCAAGGGGCTTGGCAGGAGCAGAGAGCAGAATCCGTCTGTGCCGATCCCCCTCTGAGCTTCTGTTAGCCGAGTGAGTCACGCGACGCACAGCTCCAACTCCCACCCTGGGGAGGCATTTTGGGACTGGGGAACTCCCAGTTCCTTCCCACACTGTGTCCAAACCCTGTTCTCCTTATATGAATGCATTGTATCTATATCCTGATATTTAGAGAGCTTCTGACAGGACTCTCACCTTTTTTAGTTATGCCAATATGTCTCAATAGAAAATGTCAGAGCCACCTGGGATGAACCCAGATGGGAGATCAGAGTTACAGGAACCTTTCTGCCACAGCCGTCTGCTTTGCTTATTTCTGTTCCTCAATCCAGCGGTTCCAGAGTGCTCTCTGTGGGCTCAGATTTTGCCAAGGTTCAATTTTATCTGTTTCTTCCTTTTTTTTTTTTTTTTTTTTTTTTTTTTTTTTTTTTTGTGGATGCTTTGCATTGCTGCTCTTCAAGTGGAGAATTAAAAGTGAAGCTTTGAAGAATTGGCAAATGCCTTCCAAGTGAACCTGCACACTGATGGGGAGGGAATTCACACATGGAGAAACCACACAACCCATTGCTTTCAGTGACAGCAACCCGAATACTCCAGGAACTCTGCCTGGAATAAGAGGATGTTATAACAACATCCTTTATACAAACAAATTAGGCTAGCTATAAAGAAATGTGTCAACAATACTTTTAACATCAAATAACCGCAAGTCTACCTAAATAAAACATGAAAGAGTCTGGATCTGTACTCTTACTCATCTATGTAGCCTTTGCTCAAGTACACGGGACAGTTACAGTCAAAGAAATGCAAGTGATTGACATGTGGGAGTAAAGGGTTTGGTATGAGAGTCTGAGTCTATTTAAATAACATTTATATAAAAAATGACTGCATGGAACCAGTATTTATAGTAAAGACCTATGTAAGCTGTAACTAATAATCAATAAATTGGCCATATAACCCTTGCCAGTCAAAAAGAATGATTATTAGGTCTTTTTAATTTGCCTGTGATTGCTTAGTAAGACTGAGCACTTAATTCTGTTAAAGAGATAAAGCCGTTACAGGAATATAGGGCCCAAAGGATATGTATTAAATGTTTCCACTGTAACGTAGTAAGCAGAACTCACTGCATTCAAAGCAGCCCTGTCTCAGGCTCTAATGCCTCTGGGGAAAACGCCGGCTCCTTGTCACCTTGGTGTTTATAAGCTCTGATGCTGTAGTCTCCCAGGGCCCAAATCAGTATGTCAGCCACGCCACCCTCCGAGTTGTGCAGGAAGCAAAGAGGGAAACCAGAGCTGAACTCTCCTTCAGTGCCGGAAAGAGCTGGAAACTGGATTACACCCACGTGCTGTCGTGGTGCGGAGGGAAGTCTTTGGGCTTTTCTAACACTCAGGCAAAGTATCAGGGTTAACCTTCCATGGGAAAGCATGTGCATTGATTCCTCCTGATACTAATTAGCAAGCACTTGATGGCTGGTTGTCATGTTGATATAAAAAAGATCAATGAAACTGTAAACTGCCTGGGAACTATTCCTTCCAAAGCAACTATCCTTGCCCAGGAGTGTGTGCTTGAACTGTGCTTCCCAGCTTGGGACACCGTAAGGTCGCAGAGTGAAGTCGTCCGGTCTGGGCTTCCGTTCTTCTACAGCAACAGCCCCTCGTGGGCTTTGGGTTAGGTCTTTGTTAATGGCATATTTCCAGATTTCATAATGGGAAACAGTGTCCTGAAATGCTGGACCATACCACAGCTGTCTTGTCATCTATAGGTGTATAATTGCGTACAAATTAGGTAATTTTATGTGTTTCTTGACTACTACTAACAATATCTTCCTTGTCTTAGAGTGTGTGCCGTTGGATTTAAGGTTACTAATGGTGCTTGTCGGATACAAAAGATGGCATCATTAGCATTTTAAAGCACTCCTCAGAACTTCCAAGTTTTTATAAATTATATCATACATATAGCACACCTGATGGTATGATATAAAAAACCATAACTGTCAGCACTCATCTGCAATGCCTTTACCCACTGTCACATTCAAGCCATAGATAATCTTCTTTGAGAGCCTTAAACTCCTGAGTTCGGCTTAAAAATGATAAGATTTTATTTTAATATATTTTTTCCCTTTCTGTCCAATTATGTCCATATGTAGCTGCATAAGTATTCTTGGGGTTGCATGTGTGTGAATGTCTAAATGTATGAATGCAAATACAGAGAAATGGTTTGAATAGGTACACATCTTGACTATGCAGCAAAAAGTATAAAAACATCAGTGGTACAATTAATGAAGCAATAATCTTGTAAAGGACATCCTCATTTCACTGATTCTCTCCATGAATAGTACTTTTTTCTTTTCTGCTACAAGAATTATCTGAAATACCTTGCTGAATTTTACTAGCAATGTTGCTGAGGGTGTGTTGTTTTGGGTTTTGATGGTGTGTGTTGTTTTGTTGGTTTTTTTCCTGGAATGACTAATAAAAGACATCCTTGAAGTTCATGGGAGAACAAACAAAAAACCAACCAAACAAAATGGGGCTGTTACTGCCTGGGAAGTCATTTTGCAATGGATAAAAGGTCAGAGTACCTCTTTGTCAGTGAATTTTCCTGTTGGGAATATTTATCATCTATAAAGTGCTGCATCTGTGACCTTTGAGTATTTTATCAATAACAAAGAACTGAATAATTCCACCATTTTTGAAAAACCACTCATCTATATTTAAACAGTATAGAGGGGAAAATCTTTGCTGAGAGCTTTGGAGGCAAGTTGCAAACAGTAAATGCTGTTTCTTAAGGCCATTAATAACTTGCTGCATTTGGTTGAAGAGGCAACAGGGTGTGCATAATCTCCATGCTTTATGCAGAAGTAATCAATTCAGTTGTATTCAGGTTTACGTTTGCTTTCTTATGAATATTTGCAGCCATTAGCACAAGTGACCGTAATGCTCCCCGGCCTGTGGTGGGGCGCAGGGCACTATTGCCCAGAGCCGGGGCTGCGGCATAAGCAAGAGTGTGGGTCTGGCTGGGAGCAGGTTCTGCCCGAACTTGGTGTCGCCATGAGGTTGCCTCAGACCCCGACTCCTCCCTCCGACTCCAGCAAAAGTGAATGTTGTGGTTTAACCCCGAACGGCAATCGGACCGGGCAGCCGCTCGCTCACCCCTCCGCTCCCTGCGGGGTGAGGAGGAGAATCAGAGAGAGAAGAGAACTCGTGGGGTGAGATAAAAACACTTTACCAGGACAACAAAGGAAAAAGAAACAATATATTAATTAAATAATGTATAAGGATAATAGAATATATAAAATGCACAATTTCTCACCACCTGAGGACCGACACAGCCCGTCCCCAGCAGCAGCCAGGAGCAGGGATATTCCCCCGCAGCCACCCTAGAACAGCAAGTTCCAGAGAGAGCGCGAGGGAACAGACAGACGAACAAATGGGGGGGACACGGACATGACAAAACACACCCACACCCAACAACCACAAACAAAAATACGGTAACAAGAAGGGAACATGAACAGAACATGAACCAAACAGGACCCCGAGCCAGGGGGTAATGGCCGACCCTCCCTCACCCCGGCCATGCCGTCTATGGCACGGAACACTCTCTCTGGCCAGTTCAGATCAACTCTTCTGGCCGTGCCCTCCCAGGTGTTTGCACCTGCACATCAGCAAAACTGGGAAACTGTGAAATGTCCTTGATCGTTCAGCAGCAACCAAGCAATTCAGCGCACTGTCGCTGTTCTTCACACACTAAACCCAAAACACAGGAGCTGCTGGAGACAAAACCAGCTCCATCCTGGCCTAAACCAGGACAGGTCCTCAGAGTGAAGCCCGTATGCAGACCAAAGGCTCATTCCATTGATGTGTATTTTTGAGGTGGATAATTTCCAATGAAGTGTGATTATTCTAATTGTGTTTTGTTCTTAATTGGCTGCAGTTTATTCAGCTGATGGATATATTTGCCATGTTCTGTGTTCTCTTCTCGAGCATCAGGCATTTGAATTTGGATGGAAAGCCTGAGTGTTTTTGAAGATACTATTAAGTAACTGCTTTGCACACCAGAACTTAATTTTCACAAAGGAAATCTTCTGAGGATCTGAAGGAGTCTGCAGGAAATCTAGAATATTTTTAAGAGCATCCAGTCTGATTAAATTTGAGAACTTTTACTAGCCAGGCAATTTACAGGGTTACTTAAAATTTATTTTGAGGGAGATTAACTTGGTCCTAATTAGTGTGTTTTGAAAGTCAAAACATGTTTGTAGAGAGGGAGGAGTACACTGGAAGAATAATTAAAAGACTGCTTGTAGTATTAATAATCTGATTAAACAGAAATGAACACTCAACTAGTTTCTAATTCTAAGATTAATTGCACTGGGCTAGCTAATTAGCAGGCATTGAATAAACCTGCAAGAATGACTTGCTTTTTGAAACTTTTATCAGAGGCAAAGCTGAGGTAGGATCCCCGTCTCATTAACAGTGGTAAATAGCCGCAGCCGTTGTACTTCAAACAGCCAAGCAGCAGCACTCACTACTCTTCAGTTATCACAGGAATTGTCATGAATGTAAGAGAAGCCCATTTTTCTTACCGAGATAATGTAGTTTAACACTATGCACTGTGGTGTTTAATGGTAAATCAGGTAGGTGTGATAGCATGAATTAATGGAGCGGTACTTTGGGAATATCACTCAGATTAGTATGTGCGCAGGGACTTGGTTATGACTAAAGACGATGCAGCATCTTCCATTTTTTGCAGTTTCTTAAAATGTTGGGTGCTGTAGCTCAGGACAGCGTGGGAGCGGGCTGGGAAGGGGAGCTGTGCAGAGGGATGATGGGACAGCCAGGGATGCTTCCCCAAATACAGGCCTGTACAGAGGTATTTTTTTGCTCAATGTAAATCATATTTTTAGAGGAATATCTGTATATCCAGATGCATGTTCTAATGTTACATGTGTAATGGTAGATGCCCAGAGCTACAACCTTGTGCACAAATTTTTGAGGTTTCTTCCTCTGGGCAATACATGCCCAGATATATACTTCATCTGTAGCATTGATATAACTAAGGGGACAGATGAGATTATTCCTTAAAATATCTGCCTTTTTGATCTAACAAGCTATGATGAGAGAGAGAGAGAAAAAAAAAAACCCACCAAACCCAAAAACCAAACAAACCAAAAAACCCCAACCAAACCAAAAAACCTACGACAAACAAAACCAAAACAACAAAAAACCTCGCAAACTGAGTATTTTCTTGGCTCAGGTACTAGAGCTCGACCTCAGGTGTGTTTTGTAGCAGTGGGAGGTGGCCCAGGGAGGTGGCCCCTTCCAGGAGCTGCCTGGCCTGGCAGCTGTGCAGCGGAAAAAGATTTTGCTATAGAAGGAGGAGGAAGAGATATCATATGGGCAGTTGAAGCTAAAATCTCATTGCGAGCGGTGTAGGGAGCTCTGTGGAGACAAAACTGAGAGTTCTGGAGGTGGATAAAGGCTCATTTGCTAACAAAAACTGTTTCTGGATAATATCTAGCTGTGTCCATGACAGTTTGCTTCGTTTCTTCCCTCCAGTATCTCTGAAACACTTTTGTGGCTGTTGTGAGGTCTAGCACCCAGCCCAGTTTCATCTCTTCGTATGGGCTTTGAAGAAATACGAAATGAGCACAGGGGGTGGCTCTGGCTGCCCGGCGGGGTGGCACGGCTTGCTCTGTTGCTCTCAGGGAAGCATCAGTTTTAAAGAACAAGCACAACCTTCTTCAGCCAGGGCTGCAGGCATAAGGACTTCGAAGTAAAGAGATGATTAAAGAGGGTTTTTTCCTTGCTCTGTAGGAAAATTTACTGTCCAATTCCGGGCTCCCCAGTTCAAGAAGGACAGGGAACTACTGGGGAGAGACCAGCGGAGGGTCCAAAGAGGCTGGGGGGACGGGAGCATCTCTGCTGTGGGGAAAGGCTGAGGGAGCTGGGGCTGTTCAGCCCGAGGAGGAGACTGAGAGGGGACCTCCTCAGTGCTTAGGAATATCTCAAGGGCGGGTGTCACGAGGATGGGGCCAGGCTCTTCTCCGTGGTGCCCAGCGACAGGCCAAGGGGCAACGGGCACAAACTGGAACACGGGAAGTTCCAGCTGAACACGAGGAAACCCTTCTTTGCTGTGAGGGTGGCAGAGCAGGGGCACAGGCTGCCCAGAGAGGGGTGGGGTCTCCTGCCCTGGAGATATTCAAACCCGCCTGGACGTGTTCCTGTGCGACCTGCGCTGGGTGACCCTGCTCTGGCAGGGGGGTGGACCAGGTGATCTCCAGGGGTCCCCTCCAGCCCATGCCATTCTGTCATTCTGTGAAAATAAGATACAAACTGATCTTTGTTTTTATTTTATTTTTCTTTTGTCCAAAGCTCCTGTAGAAACATTTTTAAACGTTCTGGTGGAAGTCTAAAATTTAAGTTAAGCATCTAATGATTACATTAGTGGAAGGATGAATGTAATCCATAAGTTTTCAGAGAACTGATATCTTGAAATAATTAAAAAAATCATATATGATTTTCTGGTCAGGTAGTATGACTTCTTTTCCCCCTATTTTGCATGCGTCGTTTCATACTTCATATTTAATTATTTTCATCTCTTGCATGTTTCTAAGAGCAGCATTCTGAGAGCACTGAAGAGAACACTAATGAACATAAGTTTTCTGCCACCCACTAGGCACTTGTAGAGAATTATAATACTTCATAGGCGATAGTAAGTTAGGGGTGCCAAAATTACATTGAAGTGGCTTGTTGCTAATTTAGCTAGGGTCTGAGCGAAAGTGATGACCAGCTGCAAATATTATAACAATCTATGTTTTTAGCTGGTAAAATCTTAACATAAAAAGTTCTCAAGAAAAACAGCAAGAACAAATCTCAATAAAAAGGTAATTGGGGGGATATTATAATTGCTTTCTAACATGCAGCTGTAATCTACTTCTGTATTTTGAGTTAGAAGAAAAATTAAACATTCCAAAGCACATATTCCCTCAATGGCATAGCTGTTTTATATGGAACATAGTAGTTCAGTAGATGTAGAGAATACTGAGGATTATATTTAAATCTAGCTAAACTTGATGAGAACTTAAGTTTTACATGAGTTTTTGTTTCTGTTGTTTCTCATGTGCTAACTGAAAAAAAAATCTAGCAATAATGCTATCAGAAGAGTAACAGTATTTTTATGCATTCAACAAAAGGCATTAAACATACTACAAGATTTTGCATTTAACTTTTTACTGATGATACAGGAATAAATAAAATACATTGGAGTAAATATAAAAGGGTTTTTTTGTGTGTGTATATATATATGTAGACACACGTATATAACAATGGCAGGTGAAGGGAGTGCACTGACCTGCTGGATTCAGAAGTAGAAATGAAAGCCCAGGCTACATAAACCCTGCTGTGCTGACTGCTGAGTGGTGACTTCTAAATCAGTAACTCCTGCCAAATTACTCACAAATTACTGAAAATGATTCTGTGTCGTCCTGTGCAACAAAACAGATCCCCAAATCTTTTAGATATTTTGCTCTTTCTTACAGGTGATAAAATCCAGCAAAACACCACTTTAGGATATGTGCTAGAAGTAAAAAAAACCCAAACCCTCACTAACCTTCCAGCATTTTGGTTTCTATATTCTTGTAACACTTTGGTAAACGGGTTTTAGTTGATTAATGTTTCCAGCAAATTAATGTCAAAGTTATGTGAGTGAGCAACATTCTCATTGCAAGATCTGCAAGAGCATTATTCTTCCTGGTGAAGCATCTATGAGTTTAAGCAACCTAATGTCGAATATATTTACACAAAACTATCCAAGCATTCATTGCACACACTTTGTTTGAGATTTGTCTTTAAATTTAGTTCTAAGCCCTTCATGAAAGGAACTGTCAGCTCCCCTGACTTTGCAGGTCCTGAAGTCACAGACCTCTGCTTCAGGGGGCACAGAGGCATTGCTGTCAAATGAGTACCGCTGCTGTGCTTGCACAGTCGCTAATTTGGGAACATAAACAGTCGTGTGACTTACAGATAATGACAGTTAATGTGTTTTAAATTCTTAAAAATTGTTACTAGATTTTGTTTACGAATTTTGTGGTTAATTTAAAACGAAGCAATTCAGGCAAGTTCAAGGGTGAGCTAGAAGTCAAGATTCAGTAAATACAGATCAGTAAAAGTCAGAGAATCTGAATCATCCCTTCTCACTCTGTCATTGAATTGACCTCGTTATATAAAATTATAAATATCCCTGTGACGTCTGGAATTTAGCTGGATGCTATATAGGAATTGTGGTCCCAGCCGCTTGCCCGGAATAGCTGCAGAAAGGGAAATACTGAAATAAAATAGCTGTAGTCACAAAAACAGATACTTTTCATTGCATTCTAATGACAGCAGAGTGCAAACAAGGAGAAAAATGAGCAATTTGGGACAATGTGTCAGAAACTGAAAGTCAAGGAGTGACCTTCCCAAACCTAATACTGTTTGACATAACCTATTGTTTGATCTCGCTTGTCAGTGTTACAAAGCACATTTTTCAGGGATCTTGAGATTCTTGTCATCTTGAAGCAGCATCTTTGCCGCAACATTTTTTGGCAAATGAATCACAGAAGTAATTAAGAGAATGAGTCAGTGCTATTGCTAGCCAAACAGAAAATTGTCAAGGAAACTGTACAAATGTAAACTTTAAAAAAATAATTTCAGAATTCCAAGGCTGTATTAACAGCCTCCTCCACTTGTCAGCTCTTGATGGTAGAATTATACTGGTAGTGATCATTCACCTTGTTCCCGCGTTGGGTACTTTACTATTAGATGTCTGACAGATTCCGTGTGTCTAAAATCAATCCAGAAAACGCAGGACAAGTGTCTACTACACTTGCACAGTTAATCTGCAGAGGCCAGAAGTGCCCTAATTTTTTTTCCTTATCTTCTGACCAGCAACAGTAATCATGGTTCATGCAACATTTACTTTCCTGGCACATGGTACAATGCGCTACACTTTTCCAAAGCTTGTGTTATTTCATTATGAATAATCAGTAAAAAGGACTAAAATTCTATTCTCAGTTGCAAAACCATTAAAAGGACTTGGAGTGCCTGTAGCAGAATACATCTGTTTTCTCTGTATGTTCATGCATAAATACACACACCCCTACGTGCTCTTTGCATACACCAGTATTTGTGCAGTGTTTCGGTGTTACTGTGATAGATTCCTTGGAGCAAACCATTCTGAATCAGAGTCTGATGATTATTTGCCTATGTTTTGGAGTCAAACTCAGAAGAGCTTCTCTTGACTTGCTGAAAAAGTCTTGTTTGGCTTCTCCATTCTGATTCTCAAAGCATTAATGATGTGATGCAAAAGCCATTAAATCATCAGTGGCTGCTCTCTGTTGGGTAAATGACATCTGTTCCTCACCATGAGTATCTTCAGAGATTTCCACTTTCTTTACCGCTGCTCCTATGACATGGGACTAAGCTTTCTGTTTCATGACTCGGTCCCTCATTTTTCAGCTCTCCTGCCTCCCCACACCCCCCATCCCCTGCAGATCAGGATTCACTTCAGGTGAAGCAATGTGTGAAGTTGTGCAGGATGAATCCAAGTCTTCCAGCTCTTCGTTTCCGCCCAAGTCTAGAAGGAAAAAGAGATGGAAACATTTAGAATAAAAGTTGCCGCTGCATATATGCGGAATTCTTTGTATTTGGAGACCCAAGAAGTATGGGTAGAAGGGTAAGTTTTTAGATAAAATGTGGTTGGATGCAATGAAAATCAGTGTCAGCTGTTTTGAATGCATATTGGATTGCAGTGGTGTTTACCTGAACACTCTGGAAACAGCCTAGTTACAAGGAGACACTGAAATTCCCTCCCTTTTTCCCCCCTGGGGGTTATTTAGTGCTCAGTGTCTCAGAAGCTTAATAGAATCTTCCTTACCATAAATTTTAATAGGGTGGTACTGTCAAATATCAAAATCCAATATGTATTTTCGAAATATTTAACAAGATTCTCTTGCTCAATTATTTAGATCACATCCAGAGTTCCCTTGAAACAAATTTAAAGTTTTACATGGATTTAAACAAAGTACACTGTAAACTGTACAAACATGTTTGTGAACTGACACTGCTGAATACAGAAAAAAATTCAGTCAAACTTGCAAATTAAAATTCAGGGTTTTTTTAATGTGCTAAATCAGATAAAAGTACTAGAAATTACAAAGAGGAAGTGGAAATGTTTTATTAATGTTTTGGCTTTTCTTTACCTATAATGTTTTACTTGTTTTCTTTTTTCTTCTATCAAGCATTATTGTGTAAATATTCTTTTTCTTTTGTAGTTTTGAGAGCTCTTGAAAAAGGAAAATTTAATCTGGGCCTGTGTATGCTGGGAATTTTAGGTTGCAGACTTTAATGTCAGAATATTTTACCCTTTGCAATTATTTCTTTATGTGGGAGCAAACCTGTGACTTCTCTATAACAGAAAGAGCGGTAAAATAAGACGAAGGAGAAAGCAGACAGATGTTTAGGTCGTCTCTGCAGGCAGGTAAGAAGCGTTTAGGCAGCAGGAGGGGTACGAGAACTGCAGCTTTTCCTCCCGCCAGCCCCCAGCATGTCCGTAGGAGCTGGCATCGCTTCCTGCCTCTCTCTGCCTGTGGCGTGCGGCCCTGAGCATCCCAAAATCAGATGTTTCCACCAGCTCTGTGCCTTCCCTGGGCGCTGTGGTCATGTTTGGCCGGCTCTGTGCTGCTCCACTGCTCTGCAGCCTCTGTGGAGGAGAGCTCCATGTAGGACCTTCTGGTTAATGAATCTGGGGCCACGCTCGTTTTTGTTGATTTTACCTGGTGTGCTAAACACCCAGCAGGTTTTAATACCAAAAGGATTCTGTAAGCCTCACTTCTTTCCAAAAGCTACGCTAATCGCTGACAGTTCAGAGGTTGTTATTTCTGTTCTTCCCCAAGGTAATAAAATCTACCAAAATCTGTTGCTAATCCTGTGAGTTTTGCATTAATTACATAAATAAACACTGGATTGATTGGCTGCCTTTACTTATTTGATAATAAGCAATACAGGACAGGGTTATCATGTGGTAATGAGACCCCGTGGTGTTACACAATTCATCTATATGAGTTCCTTGATTTCTGGAATAAAAATAACCAAACACCCCTCCCCATGGCCCTCATGTTGGGGTTTTGCTGCAACAAAATGTCCCTTGCAGGTCTCTGGCTTTGATTTTCCTCAAGACTTTCTCCCCAAGTTATAGTGTACTCCTATATAGAGATCGCATGCTTTATATCTAAGCATCTTTACATTCCTCCTTTTTTCAACACAGTAGAAACATTGGGGAGTTCAATTGTATCCTATTTATTTTTGCAGTTGTAATTTTGCCTGGAGTCACAGTACAAAAGTTCTTCTCACCAAAGAGATCACAAGAGTGTTGAGTCAGATTTTAAAATAGCAAGCAACAAAATCCGATCTAGATTTCTCTTCTTTTTGGCTGGATTCTCTTTCCTTGCAACCCCAAACATTCTGCTTTATTTTGATGCCAGTCAGATTCATACGCCTGCAAAAAGCAGAATTTCCTCCGATGTGGTTTTCTTCTGACGTACTGCAGAAGTCCAAAATGTCTCCATTTGGATCCTTTGACCTCCAAACCACTCTTGCTGTTGGAAGATTCCAGCAGTGCCTTCTGCACCGTCTCTCTGCGTGAGCAGCCGGAGTGCTGCTTTACTCCTCTGTGGTAGTTCACAAATTCACAATTCAACTTAATAAGGAGTAACCCAAGACCTTAAAAATACATTGCACTTGAATTTTTATATTTTAAAGAGCAGCTTTGAACTAGATTAGTTCAGTAGTCATAATTCATTCGTATTTATTATGTACTTTCTTATTTATTCTCCTCTTATTTTTAAAAGAAACATTAAAAAAGCACTAAGTCAGCACGTATAAACAAACATTTTGACTTGTTACAAGTAAATTTGCCCCCTCTAGTAACTTACCCCTTACAAAAATTTTGGGAAGACACATATTTCTTGACTATCAGCAAGTCTGGGCTCTCTTTAGAACTGGATGGGAGAATTGCAGTGGGGAAAAATCCTTCCCCTTCTCCATTCAAAGCAAATACAGTCCAGAGGAGCCCCTTATTTCTTCTGGCTGCCAAAGCAAACTGTCAACAGAGAGTTTCTTTGCAAGATTTGCTCCAGAGACCAGGGCCAGTTACAATACAGGTCTGCGTTGTCATTGCGTGAAACCCGACCTTGAGATGGAAAAGGCCTGAATGTTCCTGCCACCATTATTCCTCCTTCTGTCCTCTAATGTGGAGGCAAAAAGGGCCCAGATCCTCACTATTTTTACTTTCTTCCCTGCACACCATTGCAGCTCTTGAACAAGAGTTTAATGGCAGTCTTTATAACCCATGTCAAACCTCATAATTTTAAGACATTAAGAGGAGAATTATCAGGGGAGTATATGCCTGGCATGGGGCAACTTTCTAACTAGAAGCAGAATCCAGGGCATTTAAAAATATAAACCAATTTCTACCGGCTATTTTTCACTTTAAGACAGTAAAGTAGCTTGTAAAGCCCATCAAATGCCTGATGTGAGCTCTAATGAGTTTTAACCTTGCTTTTTGCACAAAAAGCTTTGCAGACTTCCTGTGCTCATTGAAAAATGTGGTATTTACTGATGCACGGATTGTTTCAAAACCACTCTATATAATCCCTATGGACACAAGCACTGCTAATTTTCATGCGCTAGCATTTGAATCTTCCTAGAAATGCAGTTTTCAGCTCAATTTTTTGCTTCTTACTGTATTCAAGAGATGGGTGTCTCTGTGACTGCATCTCAACATGAGGCCACCATCATGAGGATGTAGGTTTTTTTCTTAGTGGCCCACAGGTTTCCAATGTCCTCTTAGAATTCAGATGAGACAGAATTGCTTTGTTCTCCTTGATCAGGTATTCTAGAAAGAGACATGGACCCAAACACAATGTCACACGTTTAAAATGCTGACAGACTGATTTAGTACTTACTGACAACTTGGGTACACACTATAATCTTGTTTCAAGATGCTGTCTAGAACGGTGCTGTCGAAATTGTGTTCAGAAAGTCACTCTTCCAGCAGTTGCAGTGACAAACTTCAGGATTAAACTAACATACAGGATGATAAGATTCTTCAAGAACAACTGAATGCAGGAGGTATCATCATAAGTTGTGCCTATGTCCTTTTTCATTTTATTAGTAATATTTACATGGTTTTACATAGCATAGGTAACATGCAATAATGAATGTCGAGTGTAAGGTAGAAACACACCCAACGCATGTAGAAAAGGCTGTTGCCTGTTCCCAGGAGCCTGGTTTAAAGGAGAAAAGCCAATTTTCCTCCTGCTGGAGGCAAACACTCGCCACGTGTTACATATGTGCAGAAGTGGGTTGTTTGGGGACTTGTAAAATCAGCCTAGAAGGGAGGTGAATCTTGGTCAGGGATGGAGAGAGATGCTAGAGGAGCACTTGGACTATGTGTGAGTTTGTATGTGTGACTACTGTTAAGATGATGATTAATAAATGCAGGTTGTGCTTTGCTTTCTGGATGTATTACTTCCTCAAAGCAAGAGATCTTCCAGCTGCAGGGCAATTGTGGAGGTAGGCTTGGGCCAAGTCAGGACATGGATTTAGCTTGTGATGGAAAGAAGAAAGAACATTCATCTCAAACAAATGCTTTCAATTCCCTTTTATATTGAGAGATGATATTTGCAACACTTACAGATTATCATCATTCAGATTGGTACCTGATGAGATGGTTCCTCTCTTTGACAAGCACGAGGAACTTTGTTCCATCTGTTTTTCTCTACTGCAACGCTGATAATGACCATTTCAAGATTGTAAAGTGCTCATAATCAGCTCATATCGCAAGTATGACAGACCAGTTCACTTTGTTTTTAAGCTGTACTATATTCCAGTGTGCCATCATTATTTACGTAGCTTTAACGTTTACATAAAGTTCCAGCACAGTAGAATGCCTTTTTTTGTTTTTTTGTTTTTTTTTTTTTTAAATTTATTGTCCTGACCTCTTCATTCCCTGCAAAACTTTCTGTACTTTGGCCATCTGGCCATTTGTCTTCATTTTTGCCTCTGCTATATTAGAGATGGAGAAGAAGAGCAATCACCTGAACCAAGCAAGAGTGATCAGCATGTTTACTGTGTCCAAATAGGCCAGTGGAAAACAGCCCTGCTATATGCATGCTTGGTTGTTACACATACATGAGCAAGTCTGATACAGTCTCTGCAAGCTTCTCCCCCTCTTCAACCTGTTGCCGATCTGTTTTGGGTGTGTGAAGGCAAGGCGTCCAGCCATGACCTCTCTCTTTTAATTGATTAATACAGAGGCAGGCTGGGCAAAGAGCTGTGGAAATACCAGCACACACCTCGTAAACATAGGTCAGCTCAGGTTGGATCCTTTGTGGCACGTACGCTTTCTTTTTTCTTTTCTGTGTGCTTACATAGGTAGTACTGATCAGAATGGGAAAGGCTGCTGTGCAGGAGTAAATTAAACTCACCGCTCTCTGTTTCTGCAGTCTTGGCTGTGTCATGTAAGAAAATAGGAGGAGTCGGACACGCTTCCTCAGTAGGCGTTGCTCTGAATGTGCTCAGGGCAGACTTTCCCCAGTTTAGCTGGGCTGGGATGTTGATCCCTGTAAGACCCAGATTTCTGCCGTGCTGGGACTCGCTGCCTACTTGCAGGAGTGGGGGAACGAAATTCAGACCCAATTCACTGTAGTATTAACTAATTCTTCTTAGATGCTATAATTTCATGCCTTAGCAGAGTGATTTAGTCCTGCGCTCACTGGGACTGCTCTCCACGTCTCCAGCTGTCACAAGTTCACTCTCAAGATCATCTGTTTAATCCTCAGTGTTATGACAGAGAATGGGGAGAAATTCCGGTATAAGCTGAGAAGGGGAGCACTGTGCTGTGCGATCAGAAACCCAGCGCTTTGCCCCCAGGTCAGTATACCTCCGTTGCATTAATAATTGAATGGAACTTAAAATAAGACATAGGACGAACCCCCAGAGAGCTGTGCGTGGTGCAGCTTGTCCCGGGGCTGGCCCCCGCAGAGGCTGCAGCAGTGCCGTTGCTCAGCCACGTTGCCCAGGGGTGAGCACAACCAGCGAGACACCCCTTGCTGCGCTGGTCGTGGGCTGGGAACGGGGCGAAGCACCCCTACACCTCCCGGTTACCTCCTAGTAACCCCCGTTTCAGCTCCCAGGGAGGAGATGGCATTTACCTGGTGTTCAGAGGGCCCAAGGAGCTTTAATACAGTAAATATTATAATTTGGGGCTTTGAGTTGTGTAATCCTTTATTAATTTCATAGAATTCAGATGTTTGAACTTTATAAATGCTAATGTATAAAGCACCAATTAAAAGAACAAGTATAGCATTAAAAATTTCTTCAGCTGGGGAAGAAAAGTAGGGCTCTAATCTACTTTTCTGTTTTTTAATACTTATATCAGTGTTCACTTTTTTTATTACTCACAAATTATTCATGTTAAATATTTTATTTATTACTAAAACACTGTGATTCTTTTTTATTGTAAGTGGGAGATACTTTTTTTCCAGTCAGCAAGAAATGGGAGCTACATGATATTTATTCAAAGAAGTATAGAGAGTAAACAAATGGGAAGAAAAATCAAGGCTACAGTAACCATTAAGAAAGTCTGCTATGAGGTTTACCATTACCAATAAAATTTTAACTCATATATAGAAGTGCATGTGTGTTTCTCAGGTCAAATCCAATGCATTCTTTGCGCTTTATTAGCACCTTTGATGTCAAAGGGACCAACTCTTGCTGTTAAAAATAAGGTAATAATTATTAATTTATTGTTTCCAGAAGCTCTATCAATTCTGTATATTCTTGGGCAAGTTTGATATTTTGAGACATCCCTAAAACCAACAAGCAACCTGTATTTCACTGCTGGCCAATCTGAGTCTATAATCTATACAAACTATATCCAAGGTCTCCCGTTGAATATCTGTTCTGCTCTGTTGCTGTTTACCTCTGACTACTTGTAATATTATAGATTTATTCTGGATGTGAGTGCAAGCTGCAAGACAAGGTATTGATTCAGAATACCTGGTAATAGAACAGTAATTGCTTTGCTTTAAAATTAAGTGACCATACTCATTTTAGAATCTATAGTATTTCATCATTTCTAGTAGTATCTCATGGTATGAAATAGAAGAGACTCCACACCCAATTACCCTCACAGAAACAATAGTTCTTACTTACCAGAACTGCATCTGATTTGAACAAATGTTCCCTTTTGGGGGGGGGGAGCAAAATAAGATATACCTTTTGAATTATTTGTAGGTACTTATATATATTAGCAGAAAGCTACTTTTATTTTTGTTCATAGAAGTATGTTTTGGTTTCATGCTAAACTAATAAAGTAACTAGGAATTTGTTATAGTCCATAGGTTTTTATGAATGCAAATGTAACATAAAAGCCATAGTCTTCAGTTAATAATAGATTTTTCTCTCCATTACCATATTTAACTAGTAGAGAAAAAAATAAGCACTGCTTCCAGTACTGACTTACCATGTTATGCTGGAAATGAAGTCTGATGCTTTTTTCTGCTTTCAAAGATTAAATTCCCTGGGGCACATAAACTGCATATTTTCTGAATTGCCTACAAATTTGCATTTTTAAAAACATCTGTTTATGAATATCTTTGTGATAATAATGACTATTTACAAACTTTTAATCAGGAGAGTGAAATTTTCAATGAATACTGGAGGGAACATATTTTTACCTTCTGGTCATTATCGCCGCAATTTGTTCTACAGTTGTCCATTCCCCTCCCCCCACTCCTTATTTTATCTCCATTTTAAGTCCGTTTCCGTTCTCATTTGTATGTTTTTTCACCTCTTACCAGGGGCATGAAAAGCTAAGAATGAACTTAGTTTTACTTAGTAAAGAAGGCCTTGTTTGAGAGGTAATGAGAGGAAGGATTTACTGAAAGGTTTTTGCTTGTAAAAAGTTTTAATGCAGTCTTTCATGAATTTGGAGGAACAGAGGAACCTGATGTGACTGCTAGACACAACATAGGCATGCACTGAGTAAGGAATTGCCACCAATAATGTAGCAGTTTACAGTACTCTTGGTCAGAATCCTACTGGTTGGTTCAGAACCTCTAAATGAGAGAAAACACATCCAATGGCCATATAGAGCTTCAGAAAAACTTAATAATTGGGCTTGTCATTCAAAGCAAGAAACAATAACTAAGCAGCTTTAAGTGTTTTTCTTCTCCAGCTCCTCAGCAGAGCTGAGGAGGTCTTTACAAAAGATGCCCTGAGCCAACTGTGCACAAACAAGTGGAAAATCTCATTAGATTTTAACACCTTGAAGGAGCTGCACTTTTTACAGTGCAACCATTTTCTTTTCAGGCCCTCCAGCATCTTAATCAATTAAGCACCACAGTCCTGACACTGATTCATACAAAGGTTACTTTAACGTGTTGTTGCAGTGCAGAAAACGTATCTTTAAAGTCGATGTCAGGGAATTTTTGTCTACATGAGAATCGGTGCCAGTGTTATCATATGACACTTCCTTCATCTGCTGCATATTTTTTAATTCTGCAGACACTGTACCTGAGATTGCTGGAAGTGATGATAAAAACAAACAAACAAACAAACAAGAGGAAAAGTCTTTGTCTTTTTTTGTCTCTGGTGGAAAGGTGCTTTTGTCTTAATCCTCCTCTTCCCCCCCTCGCCCCGCCAAGTTTACTGGCTAATACTGGCTAATTAGCATAAGGTAAAATATTATCATGGTCAAGCAATTGGAAATTTAGTATGTTGTGTAGCTGAGAAGAATATGCTACTTCTCTGTTCTTGCTGGAGGGGAAAAAAAAAAGAAAAAAAGTGGCTACTTCAAGATGGGTGACTTGGACAGAAAGTTTAAAGAAAATTCTAGAAAAGACAGGTGAGGTCAAATCTCTGTTGTTCTTCTCTTGTTACACCAAGGCAGAAGTGATAATCCCCATCTCTGCTTGGCTTGTACATTGTTACAACTTACGTGGGTGCCACTGCTGCAGCAACCTCTCCATTTGCCCCAGTTGAGACAGCCCCCACAAAACGTCGTGAGGTGGACCAAAGCGTAGCAGTGCTCTCTAACTCTGTTACGTACCGTGAGTCGCTTTGCTATCAATTAACCTGGAGTAAAACACTTGAGAAAGACAAGCCCTTTATGGCTGTCTTGAAGTAAGGTGCCATAATGCTGAGCTGTTATGTTATCATAGGATTTTGGCTAAACAGGAATAACCAAAAAAGAGTAAAACTTCTGCACTGTTTTGTTTGTTTGGTTGGTTTTTTTATATCATACTGTATGGTTTTTATACCATGCTTGTCATGATACTTGTTGAATACTCTTTGGTAGTTCATTGAGCAACATTAATATCAAAATTGTGTGGCTTTTTTATGGTCGGAACAGTATGTGAAAAGTTTTGCATTCTTTTTAGATGTTCTTGTTTCTCAGCTTCTAGAAAAAGTAGGCTTAAAACAGTGTATTGTATTCAGAGTGGAGTGTTTTGATTCGCCTTTCCACATGTGAGAACTTCAAATCTCTGGGCTTTGGCCTCAGTAGTGTTTCAATTTAAAAAGTAATTCAGAATTAGAGTTGGTCGGGAATTTCCTTCCACAATGACTTTGTAATGGGAAGTGTACATTCTCAGATTTATTTTTTTTTTCTCTGATGAGGAAATTTGACTAGATTTGAAATACTTCACCTGCTTCATACAGCTAAAGCATTTTGGGTTTTGTTGATTATGCATTTATTTACATCCACCTGGATGCTGGGGGGATATAACATGGGAATTAAAATTGAACTACTTCTTCAATGAACCAAAATCTTAACACAAACTTTTAAAACTGTCCACTGGCTTCTGGTGGCACAGGCTCTTTTCTGAACTGCAGAGAGTGCTACGGGGCTGCAGCAGAATGAAGACAGGAGCCCCCCCAAAGCTGCTGCCCTCTGGCACTGAAGAGACGTCAGTGGCTGAATGGTGCTTTGGAAGGAAACGAACAATTTCGGAATTTCCAAACTTAAATTTGTCCAGAAACCCTGCAGAAAATGATGATTGCTTCAGTTTTTATTCCTATTCTAAGAAAGAAATATCGAAATATTGGCATTTTTGTTGTAAATCGGGCAGTTGGGAGTTTGCATAGCTCACAGGGAGAGGAAGAGCAGTCACACCGTAACCCTTGCTACGAGAGGGGTCATTCCTTGTGGCTGTTGTCTCCCATCCACTTCACAGGCTGTGCCGTTTGTCTGCAGAAAATAATTACTTGAAAATCTCAGCAGCATTATCAGTCTCACATTTCCTCTTCCTTGTATTCTGTATTTCTTGGTGTGAGCGTCACTAAGTTGTCTGCCTTCCTTTTTCTCTGGTTGCCAGAGCTGTGACAGCAGAAAGCCCCAGGCTAAGCGTTGCTAACAGCAAGAACACTTTTAAGGCCGCTCCAGGAGTAGACAAGTACCCAACATGGCATGTCTCTATGTTATCCCCTGCTCAGACTTTTTGTTGTTCATTCTGCTTCTTCTGGAGCAGAGTTTCACTCTTAGCAGCCTTCCTCTGCAATCTAACACACCATCTTTCAGCTCCTCTTGTCCTGAGACAACGGGGAGCCCTGTCAGCACTAGTGGAATCAAGCATTTCTGGAGAAAGAAACCAACCCCCTGACAATAGAAAGAAGATCTAGCGGGAGAAATAATTTGAGATAGTGGTGGAAAGAGGAGGAGGAGCATGAAGAGAAAAGATAAAGGCAGAAGAAGAGGCAGGATCAAAAGGGAGGGGAGATTAAAAGCAAGAGCAGAACTGTGAGGGAGAGAACAAGGGAAATGCTGCAGCAGCACCAAAGAGCTTAGAGACTGAAAAAACCCCGCCATTAAGAGCATTGGTACGTTCAGAAATCAACTTTTCTTCATCTGCATGTAGAACGGTATGGCCAAACTTAGTTTTAACCACCACCTTATCCATTATTTTAATGCAAAGTGTCAAGGTTGACAGTAAGACGTTGCCCTATACAGTGGCAGGTGTCTTGTCTCCTGTGGGGAAAAAGACTGCATTTTCCTTTGCTAGGTCTGCACTTGCATTCGGAAGCTACTCTGCGCCTTGAAGAAATAATGCAGAACCAGATGTATGTCACACACGACCTGCAGTCAATTTCTGCCTGCTCACATTTGCCCAAGGAAAGATAAATATTCCTTTGAAAGCAACAGGCAGATTGGGTATCTGCCTTTTTGTATTACCTTTAAGATTAAGAAGATAAGTAGTGTTTTATTTTTTGTCTTTTAAGGTGCCATTTAACTTTCCCAAGCAGCTGATTACACATTAGGAATGGGAGGATAGGAAGGTGCTTTTTGTCTTATCTCTGTGATTTATTGTTGAACTCTCAAACCATTGGATTCAGCCACCTGAAACCCTCACTCATCTCACCAGCACTAAAGAGAAAAGTGCTTCTTGTTTTGATTTATTCTAGAAATACATATTTTTTACTATGAAGCACAAATTTACTATAATGGCTTTCAGATCCCTAAGGAGAAGCTTTTCCAGCCTGATTCACATATTGATAATGTAATACAATATATTTTCCCTTATGGCTCTGAAGTGCAGGTCTCAAAAGCTCAACTTAAAAAAAAATCTGTCTCAAACTCGTAAGTTACTCTATGGAGGTGATTTGTGTAAGGTGCCGAGACATGCCTGCAGACCACCCTGTCCGCATCGGGTGGAAAACAGCACCTTGATATTAGCAATGCTGAACCAGAGTACATCTAATACTGAGTTTTATAAATGCCTCATTCCTTTTATGAGCAGCATTTGTTTTGTATCTGCTTCCCTAAGGTGACTGGCGTGGCACTGTGTAATTCATCACAATATGACGTGACAAGAAAAACACCTCAAAGATACAATATTGTTATCAGAAAAAGATGGGCCTTTTTGGCATTAAGAACATTTAAGGACATAGTCTATAGATGTAAATACATGTAACTCCTATTGGGACTAAATGTCATTTCTGCTCGGATAAGAAGTGAAGAATCTAAGAGCTTCAAATTGTCATTGAAAAAACATGACAAGATTTACCAGGGTCTGCTGACTGAAATCACCTCCCTCGAATCCAGGGGTGCAGCCAGCCTTGGTGAGGGGCTCAGCTGTGCCCTGTGGTGGGGCAGCCCCTCAGCTTTCCTCGAAGGGGACCCTGCGTAGTGCTGACACTGGACACAGACGCCCAATCCTTCCCACTAGATAATTTGCGTATTTTCTTTGTTGCAAAAACGCTTGGTTTCTGGAGCGTGTGCTCATCAAGATTCCTGGGCTCTGGGGCTTCTTGGCATCCAAAACCTTCCTGTCCTTCCACCGTCCCCGCCTGCCCGGCAGCTCTGGGAACGGCCACGTTGGGTAGTCTGTCATGGAGGTCCTGGGTGGAGCCCAGAAGTTGAGTTTGCAGGATGAAGTCAAGACCAGTGAGGTACCTGGTGGGGCTCGGGTGAGGGCTGGAGGAAGGAGGGATCTGCCTGGGACCTGGGGAGCACCCCTGGAGCCACGGCACCACAAGGCATCCCAGGGGCCTGGGTCACGGCCGTGTGGTCGGCAGCCCTGGTCTCCCTTGTGCTGGCTGGAAAGCCATTCAATTTCTGGGAAAAGCAGAGGTTTTCAGCAGCGTTAACTTGCTTTGCTTTCACCGGAGTTACTAGAAAGGAGAGATAAGAAGCTGGCGAACCTTCAAGATATTCCAGGAAATGCAGTACACTTCTAATTCATATCATTTAAGCATCTGAGAAGCTTAAAAGCATGATAATAGCACCTCTGTCCCCAACGCAGACATTTTTGCAGGCCTTTTGGAGATAGGGGATGATTTTAACCCCAGCTTCTGCTGTAAGTTTGCTATCATCTATTTGCTGAATGTTCTCTAAATACATGCTTACATTTTGCTGGCTTGGGGCATGTTTGAAAGCCCACTAAGTTACCGGCAATGTTGATCTTTTCTATATCAGGCATTTTTATTAGATCCTCTGTAAACACTCCTTATAGTAAGCATGTTTTCAAGAATATATTTGGGAAACAGACAAAAAAGCATTGGGAAATGTCTTTGAAGAAATTCTTTCTGCAGTATTCACCCAGGCCAGTGGCCAGGAGGAGTGGGACTGGCCAGGGATGCGAGAACAGCAATTCCACTTCTGCTGGTGAATGAACCTCAGTATGAAGCACCTGGGACTGTGCTTAAAGTAAATCAACCAAAAGCCTGCATGAGAAACAGAGAGGTTTCCGAAAGCTAGCCCAAACTGGGATTCATTGCAGTAGTAGGGAGTTTCAAAATATTTGGATTTTTTTTTTTCCCCTGTATTTCAGTGCTTCCATGCCGTTCTCCTTATTGTGCCATTATAAGGGAATAATGGCAAGGGGTGAGCTCCAGGCACTAACACAGTCTCTGTTCCAGTAAATACCAGGTAAACTTCCCCCAGTGGCCTGTTATCAGCCATGTTTGATGGCCTGACTGGGCACCTGGTTAAAAACTATGTCCTGTAAGGCAGATCTGTTAACGTTGCCCACAAAGGTGAATTGCCTCCCAGTGCCATCCAAGAGCAAAATTTTCCTGTTATCTCCATTCCTACAGTGTGAAACAGCACCCAGTAAAGTGGTGCTGCCACACTTGCTCCCGCTGGGGTCGACAGGCCTTGTACCGCTGGAGGAGGCAGCACCCCTGCACTCCCCTTCTTTTGTGCCACCCGCTGGCACCGTGGCAAGTCACTGCCCTGGCAGAGGAAGGTGAGCACCTGCTTTCAGGCCATTTGCTGGGCGGGAGATACTGTGATGAGGAGCCGAGCGACCCTGCCCCCACTACTTCTACGCAGGCAGCTGGGTACCTGCCTGAATGCTCAGTGCACCTGAATACTTCTCTCTCCCTTCCTTATATTTATTTCTGCTCTTTACTGGAGCTATTAGAGGCATCAGGGCTTTAACAGTCCCCAAAGTGCATCTCCTGAAGCAGAGGTGCTCTGAATGGGAATGCTGTAAAGCAGCGTAGGCAGCTGCTCAGGGAATACACTGAGGGCGGGAATACACTGGTGGAAGTGGTTAATGTGAGGCATTTCAAAGTAAGTTGATGCTGAAGTTGCACTTGATGAATCACAAGAGGT
Source organism: Podiceps cristatus (assembly GCA_000699545.1). Taxonomy (NCBI): domain Eukaryota; kingdom Metazoa; phylum Chordata; class Aves; order Podicipediformes; family Podicipedidae; genus Podiceps; species Podiceps cristatus. The sequence continues at coordinate 82,204 of KL258406.1, forward strand.
GCATCACAGTTAGAGATGTTACAGCTGGGGCCACTGGAAAAGTCACCGTTTCTCAGCTGCTGCCACATACTGGTACCAGAGATCCCACCAGTGTTTCCTATTGCACAGGCAGGACATCCTGTCATCTCACGTGCAACCCCATTCCTGGAGTTAGAGCAGGCAGTAAATGCAGGGTGATAGCGCTTGGTAAGGGCTAACTTGGAAATCACACAGCAAATGCTGCTCTCAGTCCATACAGCAAGTCATTGACATTGCAAGGAAAGGAATTCAAGGAAGAGAAGAAGGTTAATAAGCTTAATTTGTCTTTTAAGAACAGCAGTCTTCAGAATTAACTTTCAAAATGAGGTCATGGCCCACACAATGGTTTCTGAGTGTTCCCTCAAAATAAATGCAGAAATAGTACAATAACCACACCATGAGCTACCCATTTTACATTCAGTCTCTCTGGGTTTAGCATTTCAATACACAACAGTATTAATCATAGTGTCAGAGCTGGAGTACCTCGTGCCTCTAAACATTTTACCAAAGGAAGGTTTCCATAGTTGCCAAGGCTGTCATGTAAATCTTCTTTTGGGACAGAGCATCTCCATCCTCTGCAGTGGCCCCTAGCTACCACAAGGTCTTTTCCAAACTGTGAGATGCTCTGCAATCAAACGGACCACAACAATACGGTGCCGTTTCCCTCACATTTTTGCTTGGCACAAACTAGGACCTGGTCCTGCCCCAGAAAAGCAGACAAATCCACTGAGCTTTCCAATAATTTCAAGATGCTCTGGGATTCTAGTGATAAACAGATTGAAAGAGAGCACTGCAGAAATTATCACAGAGGGCAGGTCCTGACCACAGCACCATGCAGGGAGTACTCTGCAAAGCTGAAACTACTGTCCCAGGACTGCTGAACATCTGGCCCTTTTTCTAATTTTTGTGTTTCATTTTTATTAGCAGAGACATTATTTCTTTCCAGTATTGACTGAGGGAGGAAAAGAGAGGCTGAGTAAGAAGATAAGCACGTGCAAAAGGTACACTGTTTGATTTTACGTTGGTTTCAGTGAGAAGAAGGCAGAGGGGGAAACCACTCTCCTCTTTGGCTATTTTGGCTGAAAATCTGGGGTCAGTGTTACTACGCGTGTGCTGCTTCTGGCCACCTGTACTGTGAAACTCAACTCTATACCATGCGTGCAGTGAACCCAGGCTGCTCCCACCGCACGTGTAAGTCGGTGGTGGTTACAGCAAGGATAACGGATACGGTACCGCGTCTGTCGTCCTCACCGCGCAGTCAGAGATCTTTCCAGAGAGGTGACAGCAGCCCCCGTCCCTCCAGCCCATTCAGTCAAATTATACTGATGAAACTCCAAGGAAACTCTGCTCTGGCAGTGTGACGTTTTGCCTACAGAAATGGTGATGTTCTGAATAAAGATAGTTTGAGATCCTGCCAATGTGAAAACTATTATAAAAAAAAAAAAAGCTATTTTGCATCACAGACAGTTGCTTATTGTCTTAGAGAAATACACAAAATACTTTATCTTGAGCTTTCTTGTATGAAAATCAGGAAAAAACCCAATGTTGTGTTTCATGTAGCTTCAATCTCACCTTCTGGGCCAGCTGGCAACCCCGGAATTTGCAGATTGTAGTTGCTTCTTTAATTGTTTTCCAATTACTCATTTTAAGATTTTTAAACATAATCCCAGGCCATTCAATTAACATCACTTCACGGTGCACATGCTCTGCCATCCATCTGCTCGAGTTGTCTTTAACTGACACCGTCTTGTATCTGGTGTTCGTAACTATCAAACATATCTCCAACATAATCCACCTTCTGTTCCCACCTAGGAAACAGATTTTGCCATTTTTTATTCTAACACCTGTGCAGCTATCAACATTTTTCCACTGGAGATCTGTCACCGGTGAACGTACGTGTTGGGAACGGAGGTTACTGTAATACATCCACAGAAAAAGCAAGCGGTCGTATATTTTAAGGCCGGAAAGGATTATGGTCTGCTCTGGCCTCTTCCGTGGCACGGGGCACAGCACCTCCCCGCTCTCGTTCCTGCTGCTGGTTTAATGACACCCGGCCTAGAGCCCCTCGTGAGGGCG